>MU843531.1:0-13362 GCA_030867255.1 Colletotrichum somersetense
CCCCCCCCTTGCGTTGCATGGTGCAGCCCGGCAGCGAGCAGGAGAAACTTTGTAGAGGAATCGCGTTCTTATCGACTGGATTTCGACGACCCGGAAGGGAAAAAAGGTTGGTTTCTTGCTTTTTGCGCTCTCTCTCCCCGACGGAAAAAAAAAAAAAAACCTGTTCGTCTCATCTAGCCGACGTCTTAGCGGACTGACTCATGTCAGTGCCGCGTCCGCTTGGGACCGATAACGGCGCTGCGGCGACTCGTTGCTTTCCCATGATACGTTTTGCCCACGTTCAGTTTACATGGAAGAGATTGACAAAGAAGGTCTCCCCCCTCCTTCTACACGTGGCCTTGCCCACCGAAATGGGGGATGGGGGATAGACCAGCCCGGTGCCAAGTCCCGGCAGCGCGGGATGGGATGTGTGGCACGGCCTATTCTCCGCCAGGCAGGGAGCATATGGCACGCGCGTCACCCTTGGTTCGGGCAGGTTGGTGGTAATGAGATGTGCGATATGGGCTTCCGTGAACAGGATGGGAGCATTGGCATTGACGGTTTACGTTACGTATACACGTCGCTGGCGACATACAGACAGGCGGATGCGCGGTCTAGGAGGGATGGATGGATGGATGGATGGGGCGCGCCGGCGGCCTCGCTCCAAATGGCTGGAGAGCCTGGGACCCGCCGCCCGGCGGGCATAAGTGGGTCACGCACCCGCGTCGGGAGGCAAAGCTGCAGATTGGGGCATGCTATGCAACGAAGAGTACTCGGCACCGGCCATTGTATCCGAGGTACGGCTCGTCCTGACTCACTTTTTCCTTTTCCTTTTTCTTTTCTTCCCCCTCCACCGCGCTAGGATACGTTTGATCAAGTAGCGTTGGTGTGTTGGGCGCTTCGCGACATCAAGGTAGTGATCATGATAGGCGGCGTGAAGCAGGATAGGACAAAAAGTTAGCTATCCTCTTCACAACAACCTGTCAGCGCTGGGCTGGGACATCTCTTAGGGCCACTGGGTGAAAGTACGGAAGTTTACTAAAGGTTTTGATGGCTATCGGTTTACGAAAAGATGGCCGATGAGTGCTTTGGATGGACTTTGGGCGTTGGGTCCTTACTTCACTTTGAGCCACTTCTGTAGGAGTATATGGGAGTATAAGTACCGCAATCACATCCTTTCCTTGCGATTTACCAATGTATTGGACCCACAAGGCTGCTGGGTGGATGTCGTGACGGGATCGCTGCTGCAAGAGCACGAGTCAATTCGGGGAGACTTACGCATGTAGCCAATCTGGTAATGGCGAGCCTTGTTAGCCCAATCAAATTGCCAGAGAGATCCGTACGTCTTTTACCTGATTAACAAGGTGCCAGAATATAGCTTCATTCTTCACACTAGTTGATTCCTAATCGTCAACCTGTGGAACAACGTTGCAAAGTCACAGCTTCAACTGCACATATATCTATCCGCGCGGGTTCAGCAAGCCTAAAGAGTGTCAAGCAGTAAGCACCGCCTACGCTCATTCTGAAAGATCGAATAGAACATGAAAAATCCCAGCAAGCCACTTGGAATGCTTGCCACTCCGCTCTTGTAAGTATTCAGAGGAGTAGCGACCGCTACAAAATCCCCGCGAGTCGAGACTGCGCCAATCAAAAGTTGGATTTCATCGACTGCGTTTCCCTAATCAGAGGCTCGAAGTGAACCCAGACAACATTTTTTAACCTCTGCCTCTTCTGCGTGCCCTTTTGGCTCCTCTAAGAACAAGACTATGACTGGTGTCCCAAAAGGGTAATTTCCCAGATACTTACCCTCCCCGCCAACGTTCACACCTCGTGAGCTTGCAAAAGCTGTGGATGCCGCTCGCTCATGGGAAGGCCAGGTGATCGACGAAAGAGGAGAGCAAGCACTGAAAGCCGAATGGGAACCATACGCTACGGTCCTTCCACAACGCTCTCAGCCTCTGCGGCCCCGAAAAGCCATTCCCAAACGCGAGATGTCACAAGCACCTCGCCCTTGGAGAGATAGGCCGTGCCAACAGAAGGTTTGGCCGGTATAAGTCTGCAAAAGAGTTCCTGGAAGAGGCCATCAACGGATTGAAGCCTTGCTTCCGGCGCGTGGTAGTTCAGCAGAGAGCTCGGCAGCACATACTTGCACATTAGCCAGCTCGAATACGCCAGCAACGCCTTCACAAAGCGATACGAGGCTGCTAAAGGGTTGGGCGCCGATCGCAGGGTATGTCGCGCAGTCGGAAACATGAGGATGCTAAACTTTTTCTTGTCTCGGAGAGACAATGACCCGAACCTGCTCGGCCTAGTGATCGCGCAACTCGAAAAACGCGTGGAACGGACTGGTTCGTGAGTTCAACTCCAACTGGCCCAACAAGAGCGCACGGGCTGCGGAGAAGGTTGTGTTCACTTCATATCGATGGACCAAAAAGACGCCAGGGGCGGAAACCCCAGACGACCACAGACATACCCCAGTATCGCTGCATGATTAACGTGGTCGAACACTACCTTCGCCTCAACCCTCCGATACACCAAATACAAGTTCCTCTGATGAGACGCATCTATATCGGCACGCTTCAAAAGATTTGCCATCAGTGATCGTCCAAGTATGTCAGCTTGAGAACACATGCGGGCACGTTCATGACCGGCTGACACAGCAGTTTGCGAATTCAATTCGGCTCTTATTTGCACACGCTGCGTCTAGCAGCAAAACTATATATACATGATAAAAGTAAAACAACAAGCTTCTCCTGTGCAAATTGCAGGACGAAAGACATGTCAAAAGGTCCGAAACCATGGTATGAAATGGACCACTGATTCGGCATCCACACAGAACCCTGGCTGTGGTGAAGGGGGGAATGATTCATCTCCGCTGGGGGGATGGTTTACGCCTAATGCAAGCATTCACAGGTCGTGAGCGACATTTAGACGCGGCGGCGGCGGCGGCGGCAGGCAGGCTTGGAGGGAGCCGGCTTGGAGGGAGCCGGCTTGGAGTCAGCAGGCTTAGTGGCCGCGGGCTGAGAGGCAGCAGGCTGGGCGGCAGCAGACGGGGAGGTAGCAGGCTGGGAGGCGCCAGAGGAAGAAGAGCCGGTGCTGCCACCGCCAACGACGGTGATCTTGTCGCCGGAAGAGCCGTCGGCGCTGCCGCGGATGGTGCCGCCGGGGATGACGTCAGGGCCGGGGGCCTGGTTGTAGGAGGTGCTCCTGCCCCAGATGCTGAAGTTGATGGGGGCGTCGTTCTGCTTGTAGACGCCGGGGATCTTGACGCTGGTGCCGGGCATGCTGGTGGCCTTGTTGCCGGTGACCTCGAGCTGGGCGCAGGCGTAGTAGAACTCGGCCTCGCCCACGTGGGCGCCGTGGAGGGCGATCTGCTCGCCGCGGACGACGTACTTGCCGTCGGGGATGGACTCGGGGACGATGAAGTTGACGTTGTCCTCGTTCCAGCTGCACCAGAGGCCGTGGCGGAGGTCCTCCGCCGTGCCGCTCTTGCAGAGGAGGGATTGCGAGACCTTGTACCAGTCGAGGTCCTTGATGTCGGCGGTGGTGGCATCGCTGACGGGGGCCATGTAGAACTGGGTGGGGCCGGGGTGCTGGATGCCGGTGGCGCCAAAGGCCTGCTGGAGGCCGACCTTGTCGCCGCCCTTGACGGTCATGACCTTGGCGGCGGGGGTTGAGCCCTTGTTGCAGGTGAAGTCGGCATCGTTGGGGGTGATGGAGCCGGAGGGGGTGTTCTTGAACTTGGTGGGCATGTAGCCGTTCTGGTGCTTTCGGATGTAGGTGTTGTCACCGCCCTGCTTCTGCCCGTTAACCCACAGCTTGTCGAAGGTGTAGTGAGCAGAGGCGGACGAAGCGAGGCCGAGGACGGCGGAGAGAGCGAGAGTGGCCTTCATGGTTGCGGCGGTGGTGGTAGTGGCGGTAGTGTTGGTAGTGAAGGGCGGTAGAAGTTGATGCGATGTGAAAAGAATGTGACGACGTCAAGTCGGAATGTGGAGAATGCACAAGAAAGAGAAAAAAAAAAAAAAGAATGCGGAATGAAAGCAGAGAATGAAGCTTGATGCTGTGAAGAGCAGAGTATGACTGCTGAGAGGGCGCCTCATCACTGTCTTTAAGTATTGTTGTTCTGTCGGACCTCGTGAACCGCCGCCCCCGCGCCGATGTATCTCGGCCACGCTCATCTCCAGGAGGAGGAAGCTGGTGGGCCCATAAACCGGACAGTATAATCAGTGGCGCCTTTGCTCCTACTACTAGAGCGTTCGAAGTTAATTGTCCATGGATCCTAAAAGAGTCGTGATGCAGAGGTACGGCGTCTAACTGCGCAATTTCGACCCACCAGTGACAGCAACATAGGGGGAACGTCAGGAAGCGCCACTACAAGCATGAGCCGCCGCAACGGGACATTGTTTGTGGAGCAAAGGGGGGGGAGGGTCCTGGCGGGTTAGTTACCGTTGTTGGATGAGCATGTCTTTTTTCGACAGGGCCTCGGATTGGACCGAGCACGGGTGGCTGTAGCTCGCGAACCTAGGATGGTAATCAACACACGATATCGCCGTAGTCTATCTGATGTGCGAACTATACCACCGATGGTTGTTCTTGGTAGTTTCAACATTATGATGTATATATGGTCGATCTTATTGATGGAAAGTACACCTACGCAGTGTAAGAATGTGGAAGGGGATACCTGGGCATTGCGTGGAGATCGGACTTTCATCTAGATAGCCCACAGCGCAGGATACATTACGTCTACACAAGGACCTTCACAGCTTTTCGTCCGATACGGGAGTTGCCCGTTGACCCGGATTTCCATCATCGTCTTGGCGGCAAAGGCAAACCCTCCTCGGTAGAGGATCCGTAATGGATGAGTGATGATCCACCTCGTCTCTCCACACTATCGTGCAGACACCTGTCCGATCCCAAACGAACGAGGGAACAGGGGCACAGGGGGCACCCTTCATCCGAATCTACATGTTACCCTTTCGATCGTCGCATGGTATCATTCTTTAGACGACATCTAACCCAATAGCGATTGTTTGTTCTGGACGAGCCGTACAGTATACACTAATATTCGGAGCTTTCCGCATAATAACAGGTAGAATATGATCTTCAGATTCTTCAACTGTCAGGTTCCTGGAGGCGGCATCATGTGTAAGACAGTTCACTACCAGCAAGCTCGCCGTCTTCTTACTTGCCACAGAAATGCGCGGGTAATCCTTTAGCACCTTGCCAGTTGAAGCCATGGGCCTGTCAAATGATGCGTGCGAAACTTTCGTATTCCTGCGGAACCCTGGGCGGATTCTTGCCGGCGCCAGGAAGCCCAACACCCTTCATCAGCCGTTTTCATGGTAAGAAACCTAAAGAAAAAGGAAAGAGCAAGCATTCACGCTGCATAGGCTGAAAACACTACTTCTGGGACGTGTGAACCCCGTCAGTCGGCCTTGGCGACCTTTCCTCACAGGCGGTGGCATCAACTCCTTAATAACGGGGAAGGTGATGCGCCACAGCACTCCGTACCGTACATACAATCTGGGCTCATAGTTGTGAGGGCCTCGGCCGTCGGGGGTTGCGAGAGGCTCGGATAACTCGTAAGAAGCCGTCAAATGCCCGTGGGCAGGGAAGCATGACATGGCCCACCCTCTCTGAAACATGGACCTGCGAGAAAAAAAACTGTCCTGGCCCAATCGGGGACATGGGCAATGCATTGATCGGGCACGGAAAACCTTCATTTCATGATATTGAGGTCACTTCTCCACTGATTGTGTCACGAGGTGATATATGATATACAAGGCGCTAATTGCTGACGATAGTTTAGTGGCAACGTTATGCCATTGTTAAAATGTTACAGGTCAACAGTTCAGGTGCAGCACAGTTCACCGAGCGGACAGAAGATAATCTAATGAAGCTGTCATCCGTCCTTCCCCCCTTTCCTGTAATATAGTGAGGTCTCGGATTTTGTCTTTGTTATCGGCCCACCGGGCTTGATGAAGATAAGCGATTCACGATGTACTACGATCTCATTTCCGAGATGAAAAATTGCAGTTGTTCGGTGTCAAATCTCTAATATTCAGCCTGGAGTAGTCTCTAAAGTGCGCAGACTCTAAACCCGTGTGGCCAAGATGAAGGATACGAATCCCTTGACGGGCGAGAGAAGCCGTAGCATCACTTATTCAACCAAGGGGCCACACAGTCGACACTTAATGAAAACCCACGACTTTGGAACACATCCACTACCTCAAAGCCAAGTGCCACCAACTCAGGCGCCGCATTGGTGGCAACTTGGATGTTCAAGAGGAACGAGGTTGCGAGTGTTGCCCCCTAGCTCTGAAAAGTGTTCCGATCATCTTGGCTCATCATATTTTCAAAACTGTCCCCATCCGGCTTAGCGATCAAAATAAATAAATGAAGAAAGAAACAGCTGTTGGTATACTTCGACCGATGAGACTGAGTTCTGGAGCCCCGTCCAGAACGCAATCTTGCAAGACCTGTGCTTCGAGGGAAGTCGGTTTTGTAAGCGACATATCTTTCGGTCTCAGAGCACAAGCTTCGAGAGTTGAAATTGCTCGAGGAGAAGAAAAAGTCAATCTCATTGTGCCCACTGGTGATGAGCACTGTGTCCCGGACGTCCCCCATCTCGATGGCACTTCAGCTGCTTACTGGTGCAGTATACATGTAGAGAGCAATGACAGGAGACATGGCGGCGTTGTCAGATGGCGAAGCTGTCTGCCGTCTGCACAAGAAGCTGTTAGCTTCTCCAGCCGGGGAATGGTCCGATATTAGAAAGTGGCAGTAGCCCCTGTCTTTGCATGTACTTTGATGGTGGGTTCCTCGATGTCGGTCCACTTGGCTAGAGGAGACGCGACAACCGCGCCCTCTAGAACTTTTTCTACGATGCAGTTGCCAAGGCCTCGGGCTCAGGATTCGGGAGTGGGATTAATCAAGGAGAAATCCGCTCTCCAGATCCGGCATGAATTGTAGACAGTGGTTCGCCAAGCCGGCACCCCTTGGCATGTTTGACAAGTTCAAGATGCTGACAGGCGATCCTCAGTGCGGGTATGCCGTCGTTCTGTCTCTGCGATGCTTTGGAGACTGGTAAATCAACTTTCGATAGAGACTCGCACAGGCCGAGGGTTCTGCAGGGCCCATTATCGATATCGCGCACCAGCCACTTGTAGTCCGTAGCTGCATCCGTTGACCTGGTCTCAGTAGCAGTTCTGGCAGAACGGCTGCTCGGTTCCTTGCGAATTGGGGGAAAGGTTGAAGTACCAAGTATGGGACTGGACCATATTGAAATAATTATGAGCTTTGGCTTCTCAGGTACAATTGATTGGTCTTTCCAGGCGGCACTTTGACGCTATCAGCGTTTAAGTTTGCGTAATATGTCGATCATGCAGCAGTGTCCTTTTTAAAGTTTAATCGAACGTGGCGTAGTAATTAACGTAAAACTCTTGTTCATTCAAGCAATACTTTCAGTGGTACATTGAAGAAGAAAAATTCGCTTTGTTCTCAATACAGGAAGAAGCCTCACGGCTTACTATTCAAGTTGCTCGACTTGTCTCCTGCCGCCCAATAATTGTTTATAACCTTCTGATTCAAGCCATATTATACAGCACAATATCTCGGCCGTATTGATTTTTTCTTGATGATGCTTCAACCAAGTATTTGCCTATTGTACAATCGGGATTGGAAACGGGTTGGGGAGAGCAAGCTTAGTTGACCATAGATAGACCTTCGAATCTCGTATAGTAATTACGGGTATAACCACTTTCAAACAATTTCCATGTACCAATACATGTGTACAGCTGAAAAATCGAAGAATTGCTCGTGTGATTCAAGGGTTCTAGATTCGAGAGATATTCTGAATATATCATACTAGCGCTAAACCATGAAAAGCATAGAAACGTGCGTTCAATAATGTTATTCTTCACAAGTGTAAGAGTGCGACTCATCCGGATTGCCTCCAACGTATTTGGCGGTGCGAGGCCACCGGCAAACCTTTCTCGTTCTTTTACTTGCATCAGCGGGGGCAGTTCCGACAAGATCCTCTGGAGCCCGGCCCTTCTCGACCCAGTCCACAAGGGCCTCTAGCGAGTTCTGCTTCGCCGGGACCTGGGGATAGGTTGACGCGCCACCACAGTGACCACCTCCTTGAGGCAATGTTATGTCAGCCCTGTTCACTCGTAATGAATGCAGAATATGTCATCACGACTTACCAGGGATCATGAACAGTGACAGCCATTCCTGCCTATCGCCGCCTGTAACCCGCGCGACCTCGTCCAAGTGATCGATAGGCCAAGTAGCCGCATTGTATGGGTCGGCCCAACCCTGTGTGACAAGTAGCTTTCCTCCCTTCGTCTTGTACGATGTGAGGTTGGGGCTGATGGCGTCGATCAGGCTGCCCACTTTTTTATCCAACGCGTCTACGTCGCTGGCCCAGTCGAAAGTGCTACCGTTGTAGCTGAGGTCATCGAAAACCATATTTTGGAGTAGGGGGAGGGAAAACGAGAGTGAGAGACGGCCTTCCTGAAACATCCATTCTGACTCGCTGCCCAGATCAAAACCCGGATAGAGGCTGGCGTTGGTCTCCGAATGACGGGGCCCGGCATATATATCCCTAGCCGCTACGATTTGTTTTGGAGCGAGGCAGGTCGACGTATTGGTCGCTCCGTCTTTGCACGCCAAACTTTCGAGGTCGAACTTACAGGCCAGCGGGTTCTCGAGCACTCCATCTTCGACACCATCCAAAGCGTCGCACTGGTCCAAGACTGCATTTTTGATATGGTCTAGGGACTCCTGCGGTAAAAATCCCGAACTCTTGAGTGTGTTAGCGTACGAAGACACACGGCCGAAGGGCACCGCGGGCCCAGGAGTGATTCTTAGGTAGAGTTGGAAACCCCCAACTTACGAGTGTGGCCTGCTGGTTCCACAGAAACGATAACGCAAGATGAGAGTACCAGTTTCCGGGACATCCTGCGGCTATCCCGTCAAACAAATCGGGATGGAACTCGGCCAATGCAAAACCCTGAGCACCGCCAGTGGAGCAGCCTTTGTAGTAGGCATGGTGAGGCTGCGTTTCATAAAAGACGCCCGTGATGCTTTTTGCCGGGGTGGTGAAAAGCGCGACAGAGTTGCGGATCCATGCGAGAACCTGATTGCGGTCATGAAGATAGGGTAGATTAACGCCGCCTGGATAAGCATCGCCGCCATCGTTTTCGGAGGCCCGGTGGCCGCCATCGCCTCCGGCGGTTGCGAAGCCTTTGCTGGCGTTCTCTAGCATGGCAACATAGTCGATGGTGCCAGCCATGCCTCCGTTGCCTGTCATGACAGGTCAGTTCGCGTTCTTGGTTATGTCGAGTTGTTAGAAAGCTACTTACCGACTGCTAAAAACCTGCCATTGTATACAGCCGTATCAGGGAGCCATACTTCAAAAAAGACAGTGTTGTTCTCCGGATACGGCACGCTGCCGTTCACGCGGCAAAAGGCAACCGAATTGAATGTTCCAGATACATTCAAGGAGTTAGTCGGTACGAAGGTTGCTTCCACGGAGCCAAGGGTTGAGACCGACGATGTTATCAGACCTGGTAAAATGTCACATCTAGCGCTGGAATTTGCACTCCCTAGGACCCTAGGTGACGAGAGCAACAAAGCTACCATAAGTGCTGAGAACATGATGAAGGCAACTCGATTTGAAGGCCGCCTGTTCCTCCATGTACTGGAAGTTCCCCTCATTGTGGGCTTCTCATCCTTCAAATACACCTGCGCGATTTCAGGAATAACTCAACTACCCCACTTCTAAGTATACCTACATCTAAACATCCCGAAAATCCCGTATCTATTAATAAAATCACCTTTTTTAATATATTTTAATATTATCTATCTGTAACTAAATAACGTTATCTTTTTAGAATTTCTTTTTTATTACACTATAAAGTAATATACTAAAGTTAAGCTTTACTAGGCGCTTTGTAGTATAATAGATAAATACGCTATTAATAAGGCTACTTATTAATAAGATGTCCCCTATACTACTCTGAATATTAGCTAAATGGTAGGTAAAGTAAAATACTGCCTATACTTATATATAGTAATTTAGAAGAGAATTAGTACTTAAGCATATATACGTCTTGTTCTTCTAACATTAGAGGAAGTAAGACTAGACCTTTCAGTCTAGTTAGTTATTAACTAAGTAATTATATTATTTAATTATCCTAAGCCTAGGAGGATTATCCAGCTAGATAGGTTTAAATTTATGATACTTTAGGCGCTAGCCTTACCTATTAACGGATATTGGCGATATAGATAGTCTAGATGAATCTAGCGTATCTGAATCATCTAGTGAGGCTGAAAGTTGTATATAGGCAGGCGGCAAGCCTGAGGAAATAAGTGGTGATAGTATGGGTGATGGCAGGTGATGTGGTTGTTCGGATGTGGGGATAGTCGGGAGTGGGGTAGTTGAGTTAGCCAGCACATGACCGTTTGTGGAGCAGCTCGCCCGCTCAACGAAGGTCTTCTTTTCTCCGAGGGCGTTGAGCAAGGACACGTGAACTGGTCGTCCCTCGGCGCCGAAGCCGTCGAGTTGATTCGGCAACATAATGAGGGGATACCGCAAGGCTGTGTGGATGGGAAAATGGTTGTGGATCAGCCAGATGTCGTTTGACTAGGCCCCCCTGGGGACAACAAGAAGACTTGACAGCCATCACAAGTTGCAAAAAGACGCTGATCGTTGGTTCTTCGGTCGTCGGCGCCGATTGCCGCGGGTTTTGAGAGAACAAAGCAAGTAGAATCCAACCAGGGCCCCTGGCAATCACTCGCATTTGGGAGATGCAGCCAGAAGGAAGGCATGATCCCCGCATCAAGGTCGTGTTGATGCTCCTTTGCGCGGGGTTGTTTACTCCTAGCCCTGCGGGACGGGCCCAAACCTAATTAGCCTGTGGTATGTTTGATCAGATTGAGTAGTTTTAACCACTGGATTTTCTGGAGCTTTTGACACATGACGTCTTGTTGACCCCACTATGACTTGCCAGCCCCCTGGCTTGGTGTAGTGCAGAGCCCAGAAATCAATGGTAAGAAAGGTCGATAACAGATGTTGGGGGCTGACACAGTGAAAACCCATGGGATAGTATTGCAGATGATTCAGCACTAGAAACATCTCTATTTCATGAAACAGTAAGTTCGTGCTAGGTCCAAGATGTGTCAAAGTGCTTGATTCAGTTTCCCAAACGTCAAGATGCAAAACCGACCTACGGCAGTATGGGTAGTGGAGCATTGGCTACGTTCGGATAGCTCGATCTGGGGTCCGCATTCGGCACTTGTCTAACGATCCATCATCCATTCCACCATCCCCAGTTTGTAAGGCATTAAACCTCCCCTGTCACTGGCTCCGATGCAGGTTCCGCCGAGGAAGACGCTGCGCGCGTGTGAACAGAGCAACTCAATGTGGGAGAGGTTGTAGCGTCTGGACCTCTGCACAGATCCTGGTTCAAGTCGGCTGCGATCACCACAACGTTCTTAGCCGACACCTGGGTCAATGCCGGCTCGTGTTGCTGGCCAAGCTGTTTTGAAGGTTGGCCATGCCTGCTGGAAACCAGCAGCTAGTTAGTGTCCATGCATGCTAAGTTTCAGCCCCACTGAACCCATGCACGCACAAGCCGCATGCCTGAGCTCGAGTGCTTTGAGACGAGCCGTTTTTTAGGATCTGAATTAGGTCTTCGACCACATTATGGATATAAAAAAGCACTGGTGTTGTTGTACTGCTTAGTAACGCCGATCCTACTTCCAAGGGGAATAAAGGGCGCCTGTCGGCTGGCGTCAGCCCCTAAGCCCATGCAGTCCAGAGTCTCTTAAAAGCTAATTAAGTTAAAGCACCCACTGTTGGACCACCCAAAAACATCACCATCATGACCACCACCACTTTATTTAATCAACTATCAACACTGCCTTGATGCCACGATAATACAACTTTCGGCCTCACTAGGTAATTCCGATGCGCTGGATTCATCTGGCTCACTTTCAGCATCGCCAGCCTTAATCTGGGCTTGCCGTACCTCTTTGATCGTCGCGAACTTCGTGTTTGGATCTAGAATAACAGCCTTCCTCTTCCTGCTGGTGCTGTTGTTGATTTTGGCCTCAAGAAGCTGGATTTTATGCTGAGCAGTAGCCAGCTCATAGGCTTGCTCTTAGAAGCCTTTTTTTTCACCTTTCTGAATAGCTGGCAAGTTGTGGCAATACTTTGATCTAGTTGGGTGAATAAGTGTAGTTAGTCATCTAGCTCTTTCCTCTTCCTTGGCGTAGACCACTTAACAGCTGATGCCTAACTATTATTATTATAGGTATCTTAGGTATCTTAGGCCTTACTAGTAGTATCTCTAACCTTATTAAGTGGTATAGATAGTGTTGTTAATAATAATATTCTTATCCTAACTAGTAGACCACTTATAAGAGGCTTTACTACACTAATAGGCTATAACCTAGTATATTTCCAGCCACTTTTAATATTATTAATAGTCAGCCTAGCCAGGCAAGCTTTCTAATAGTAGGAAATAAAGTTCTTTTTACCTATAACAGTAGAGTTAATCTACTGACTAAAGTATCTAAGCTCCTTCCTATATGCTACCTTAACAGGACTAAAGACTAACTGATTAAGTAGCTAGAGGATATAGGAGGTATATAGTAGTAAGAATAATAGATAGACGCTATTAGTATAGCATAACTATATAAAATCTGTTATTATATAGCTTTTATACCTATCCTAGATAAAAAGTCTAGCCTAATCAGGTTAAAAGGGCTTAGTCTAAAAGAGGAAGACCTTTTCTAGCTATTTAATAGCAGTAGTATTAGTAGTCTATCTATTCTCTATTACTATAAACTGCTACCTATTATATAGGCTAAGGTCTAGTAGAAACCACTGCTATTAGACTGTTTTACCTTTATATATAACTAGTAGATAAAGTGGCTTACCTTTAGCAGAGATACACTTAATAATAGATACCTAGGCTTATAAACCAGGCTGCTTTTTCCTTACTGCTTATATAGCAGCCCTGCCTAATACCAGCCTATTATCTCCCTTACCCTTAAGGATACCAGTTTTATCTATATTATATCGGTTAGCTGGTTTAATAGCAGTAATATATAGTATTATAAAATATTTAAACTAGTCCCTAATAACTCTAGTAGATACTCTATTAATACGTCTAGAGTCTATAGAGCGACTTCTCTAGACCTTAATAGATAGATGTCTTATTAAGAATATATCTACCTACCTCTTGCTAAAAGGTTAAGTATCCCCTATAGTATAGAGAATACGTTAAGCAAACTGCTGTAGTTATAAATAGGTTGGTGCCAGACCTAGGTCAGCCTGGATTTACACCTAACTTGCCAGCTTAGCCTCTT
>MU843531.1:13562-155082 GCA_030867255.1 Colletotrichum somersetense
ATTAGGCTATAAAGAATAGATCCTGAAAAAATGAAGTGATTTGATAAAGGTGAGAAAAAGTGGTGATAGTTTGAAGTTGGTGATATTCTAGAAATAGGGTGGCTGGGAGGCATTTTTGGGGTGGTCCAAGTGGGGGTGGTCCAACAGTGGGTGCTTTAACTTACTAACTATAATAAACATTGTAAGAATATCAGCTTTCTATTTTCACACATATGAAAGGACGGTAACAAGTATTAATACTTAATATGGTCTATGACGTACATGTTTCTCGATTTCTAAACGTCGACAACACGCGCCTCTGATGGTTGCAACTCGGGTCAAGATCAGGTGAAATAAATGCATAAGAAAAGCCAGTAAAAAAAAAGGAGGAGGAGGAGGAGGAGGAAAAAACAGTCACATTTGCATGTGCGTGTATTGCTGACTGTGTTGACACCGTTAGCAAAGCAAGTCTGGCTTGCGCGGCACCATCGCTGACATTGAGCAAAGGGGCCACCTGCAGGTACCTACTTTTTCTGGCATCCTCGACGAATCAGCATGGGCTTGGAAAGAGGGGTCGATAGTGCCGCGCCCATGAAAATGGCCAGAAGTTGAATGGTGGTTTAGGCAGCAATTGTGATGTGTCCTGGTGGTGCTGGTGCTGTGCGTTGGGCTTTCGTGATATTTATCCCTGACGGATGCTGTCTTTCGAACTCATGGATCGAAAAAGTAGAGACGCTGGGAGAATGCAGTTCAGAATTCATAAGCAGCTAGTGATATCTTGCTACTTGTGCTATGTTGTTGCTGGTGAATGAACTTCAGAATAGCCAACCAGGTTTGCCAGATAGCCACCAACCCTCCCCAAAACGTCATCGCAATTCTGCAAGCTCCCAGGCCAACGCATTCACTCGGCCCCTTCAGCAACATTTGATGACCGGAGTTCCTGAGATCGTTATACCCAGTGGTGATCTCAAGCTGTTAAATGAATATAACATGGTGATTGGAAGTAAAGGGCTAAAGCTTATCAATGATCTTCATGCTTCCGTCCTCGAAGACTTTGACTCGAGGTTTCTGTCATTGCAGTGATTAGCATGCGTCGTTCAGGAATGCAGAGTAAGATACAGGGGCAATTGGGCAGGTTGGACATACACTGTCTATATCGTGCAAACCCTCAAAGCGGCAGTGGACGTGGTTGCAATCGCGAAACCATTTGCAATGATGCCCAAGGGTGCAGCCAATATCGTCGCACTCCGAGCCCATACTGCATGGTATACCACGAGACTGATGCATGTTAGCTTCGAGATCGGGCGCTGTTGCTGCCGTCGGAAACCAATCTGATATCAGAACTCACCTTCTGCTTCAATACCAGCAGCTCCCCCGCGCTTAGCTTCTCTCCGTGAACGTAATAGCAATCTGGGTTTTTGCAATTGTTAAGAAGATGGTAATTATTGCAAAAGTTCCCTTCTCTGCTCATCCGCTCCTTGAACCTCTTTTCTGCTGCTGGATCTATCTTGGGCAGCGGCTCGTCGATGCGCTGGCTGTCTTTGTTGAGCAGGTAGTACTTGCGGGCAGCCGCCTTCTTAGCAGGGGAGATGTCGATCGTCTTAGGTGCCGCCGGGGCTCTGGTCACGGCAGTCCACTGAGGTGTCGTCTGAGAGCCGTTGGAGGGCGGGCTGGTAATGCGCGAGGGGTTGTCGGCCGCAGGCCTCAGAGGTACGCCGTTATTAGCAGAGTAGGTAGGGCCCACGCCGGACGCTGGTCTAGTCGGGGCGGCGTTCGGGAGGCTGACGGGCGGCGGCATGCCCATAACGGCCGGGCGCTGAACCCTCTCAGGCAGCTTCTCCGACATGAAGACCGACTTGAAGCTAACCATGTGGAAGTTGAGCTGCTTGAATCCCTCCTCGGCCGGCGTTGTCTCGATTAGGGTGAGCTTCTTGGCCACCTTGGAATCCAACTTGTAGGGTTCGAGGACAGGTAGATATCCGTTATCGTGGCAGGGGCCGAAGAAGATATGCTTGCACTGGGTCACGCGGACCATGACACGGAGCATCTCGCGGATCTTGTGATCAGCCGACTCCTTGCCCGAGCCGACGTCGATGAAGCTGAAAAGGGGCTGCGCGCGGCCGAAGGCGCGGCCGAACTCGCAGAGGGTCCTTTCGGTCGTGGTGTTAGGAACGATGCCCGAGGAGTGGAGCTTCTTGGCGAGCCCGTCAACGTTGAGGACTACCTGTACGATGATGTTCCAGTCCTCGCTGGCGGCCTCGGGATATGCCTCGGTGACGTAATTCTTGATCTCCGTCCATAGGAGATAGCCGGCTTCGGCGCCGCCGTCAGCACCTTTCTTGAGCAAGGCCTCTTGGAAGACGGCGCCGTCGCCATCAATAATGACGAAGACGAACGGGTTAGATTCCTGCATGCCATGTCAGCTTGTTTCTGCTCTCACATGAGTTCCTCGAGCTTATGACGATGTGGTTTGGGGTGAGGGTCTTCGGCATACATTAGCCTTCTTTAGTGAAGATACTTCCTGTCCCAGATTATTGGCCTTTGTCTGCCACATGCGGCGGGATTCGACCTCGTTACTATAATCATCGCACTTCTCGCGATAAAGCGCTTGTAGCTGGCGGTGGCGTACGAGAAGATCCTCCAATTCAGAAAGGTCAGCGACTTGTCACCGGAAATCAACTCTTCTGGACCCCCGTGGTAACGGCCTCCATGGACCGGGGAAGGCGTCTGACGGGACCTGGGACCATCTCACCTGAATCATCTGATCGCGAGTGAAGTCATTGCGTCGGAAGATTTCCAGCTGCTGGACATAGTGATTTAGATCATCTGAATGGTCCATGTCGCTGCCCTCATGCGTTTTTGTGCCGATCATTCGGGAGCCGCCTGATGTTTATCTCGTGTCGCAATGCTGCTGTTGGAATGAAAAGTGGTGCCTATCGAGTGAGCGACTGGGTTGGATGCGGGATGGAGAAATGGGATGAAGTCGGTTGAAGTTTTTAGACTAGGTAGACCGGAGTGCTCCCTATTACTTAAGCTTGATTCAAGGTGAGGTGGGGATCTCTCAGATGGGGACAACCCCCCTAACCGCCAGGCCATTCAAAGCGCTAAAAGAGGACATTGTTCGGGAGGCACAACACCTCCGTCAAGGCACCTACTGATCCCTGCATACGTACTTAGGGAGTGTCTTTTGCTGAGCCCATTCGTTGCGAACACGCCCAATAATGCCAACTAACGTTTTCTTTCCAGGCCCTATGTGTTCATTGTTTGTTCATCTGCGGCGACCCACATAATATGCGACTTGTACTCCAAACGTGTCACACGCTGTTTTGTTCCCAACTGGGCTTCCCTCTTTGTCTGTGCTCCCCTCAATGTTGTGTTGTATCCCTGATCCAGTTGAACCATCGATCCTTTGGCAACATTGCAACGGCGCAGTATGTGACTAGTCGTCTTGCAAGGGAAAAGGGAGGCCCTATTCATCCATGCAATGGTAGATACTAGAACCTACTTGTCTATGTTTTGAGTGAGACAAGACGTTGAACGGCGCTAAATTGGCCGGAAACAGTAGCCGTTGGTTGGCCATGCATGCCTGGCCTGGCCTGGCCTTGCAAATCTAGGTAGACAAGGTGGCATATGACTAAGCACCATACAAACAGCGCCCGGCCAGTTTAGCCAACCCAAACAAACGAACAAGACAAGAAGCGCGGTTGGTTGCAGGCTACGCCCGCAGCAAATCAAGAGCCAAGAGTTCGGTACGTTCCTTATGTACTAATTAATCACCATGTCGTAACCACCTTTATTTACACTTTATCCATTCTCGCCAGATAACTCAGGTGGGATATTAGCGCAACTAATGTTAGCCCCACTCGCCTATACCTCTAAACCCTCTACCACCTTGAACTGAAAAATTTGACGTATCAAGCCTGCCAGTCTACTCAGAGTTTGAAGTTGAAAGAACTTTACATACCCTGCCAGGGCTGCATCCTACTTGAATAAAGTTGCGGCTTACGATTTTTCTAGATTTAGTTGCCCGGCATGAACCAATGAGATGAATTCCAAGGGACCAGAAGAACACATACTACAGGAGACCAGCAGAAGCAAGCCACTTCGACATCGACCATCTACCTTTGTAACTCTGTACACGCGCAGACACATTCCTCTTAACATGCACACATCTACGATGGAAGTGAGTAGATAGTTCCAAACTGACTGTTTGGTGGCAAGCTGAATTTGTGCCATTTATCTCTGCTGCATGACTGTCACGTCTTGAGCAGATGCAAGTTTTCCCTTTGGGTTCTACCACCACCTTTCGGCCCCCTCCCCTTGTCTGCGACTGAATTTTCTCCGGCCGAAGCATCTCCATTTAAAGAAAAAATAAAAAAAATTCGATGTGTGCGGTGTAATTATTATCAAGATAGCAAAAATGCGCTTAAGAGATGTAGCGATTGTGTCTACAGTGTTGAAGTTTGGCAAGCTGATCCTCAACCGGTAAATATTGCCTGCGTGCTTGAATTGAATGTATTCGCGATGCTGATTTCAACGATGGTATTTGAAAGAAACCAGTGGCATAGTGCGCCTTTATAGGATACAGAACCCAATTGTCATGTGACTCACTCACTGTCTGTAAGGATTAGCAGTGAATCAGGAGCTATCCAAGAAGTCCTGTTAGATGGGTCCGAGCGCTGTCGGTGAATAAGAGACATGTCAGTACTAGGAACTTTCAAAACTTATTTGGACGTCAAGAATGGTGATCCAGCTTGGTGTACTTCTCAGCATATTGCGGTCAAACTTGAACCCAAGTAGTCCATCAAAAATGCGTCGAGGCCGCTCAACAAGCCTTCCGTCAGTCCAAAGATATTATACTACAATCTTAGAGCCCCACAAAATGTACATCATATTGTATAAAGGTTATAGCCTGCAAATGAAGAGTATGCGAGAATGTCTTATGCATCAGCCCGAGACCCAACGGCCGAGAGAAAGTTGATGGACTGCTTGACTTGAGGTTCGCCAATTGACGGCGAGAAGCAGACTTTGAACATGCTTGATTTCCAAGTTGAACCAGCCTGTCGCTCAGGAGAATTTGGCAGGGTAGCACATAGAGAAAAGTCCTTAGGTCCCTGGTTTTGTTTCTTACAAAAAGCAATCTAACTCTGCAGGCGTTAAGGACAGTCCACCTGTATTAAACTTCGTCTAGGGCGTATTTACATATCCGTAAAGGACAACCTACTGTATAAACTTCGGCCTTATATATTGTTCCGTATCAATCATGCTATTGTGATGATCTGCGGTTTATCTCTCAGGTAATATTCGACTCTAGTTTGTAAGGTCACAGTACACACAAGCTGGAGCCTGTATGCCTGGCATATGGTATGGAATGTGGTTTCCATCAGTGAGAAGACATGAATAGCATCGTGGTATGAATAATCTACCGAAAATCATTTCGAAAGATGGAAATCCAGTTATCGCCTCAATTTACGTCCCGGCCGAATGCCAGCCCGGTTCCTCACGGAAGCAAAAAAGGTCTCGACGCAGGTAGCCATGATTCACTACGATCTGGTAGCCATGTATCGTGTTAGCCTGCTCTCACTAGCAACCACTGCTTTTGCATCAACATCTCAAGCATCTCGCCCATCCCGTCGAGATAAGGTATCATGTCTCTGTGAAGATGAAGCTTGGGATACCGCAAGACGATGGCTTGGCCTCTTCTCAACAGGCGGGGTTTCTAGCAAAGAGGAGCTTGCTACAATTGTATCCCCAAATATCAAAAGCTACGACGCCGCTTTCGTTCCTGTCGTAGTCGGAATCGATGAGCTATGGGACGTCCTCACCGAGCCGGGCGACGGCACCACGACCAATGAGATGCAAACGCCAAGCTTTCTCCTACACTCTTGTGATCAGGTCGCTTTCAACTGGGAATGCACTGCTGTAACAACCGGCTGGAACTCGTGAGTCTGATTGTGATCAAGTCGCCAGGTGTAAGCGAATTATTGATGGTTTTGTAGGACTGTTCCAACTGGGACCCCCGTATACCTTACTGGGAACGACATTCTTCGGGTCGACTTGGAGACAGGGTTGGTTTCCAACGCGACATCATGCGGAGATTGATTGTTGCTGGCTCGCCAGCTTGGCGGAACTTGTTATATTTGAACATTTATGGCCATCCAGAGCTTGTTAGCAACTCGGTGGAACTCGTAATGGCCACGCCAAGACTGAGTACGAACATGCATATTCACATCTTCAGTTATTCTGTGATGCTTCAACAGATTCCGGGGGCTTGTTTCTGATCAGCCGAGAGCTTCGAGAATATAACCTTCTGAGATGTTCTGAATACCATGTGAAGCTCCGCACGCGGCCACTTCCGGGTGCATCGCTTTATTACTGAAGAACGAAGGCTTGCATAAGTTTATGGAGTCTACTGTGGGTTGTATCGACTCAAAACTTGATTATAGATCGTTGCATCATGACGCCGTATCCCATCTTCTAAAACATTATACACACACTAATCCTTTCCCCGGCATTCTATTTCCTTCTCCATCCAAAAAAGGTTGAGAACATCCGGTCTGCCTGGCCAGGTGTGAACTCATTGGTGCTATAATTCCACAGTTAATATAGAACGTTTCATCGATCAAAAGCATCGGAATGACCGAGCCAGTTCTAGAAAGCGCTTACCAATCATCCGCCGCGTAGCCCATGAAGTTGTGAACGGGATCCAGGCCAGGCAGGTTCGGGCAGGTATCCAAATCGGCAGGGCAGTCATACACTTCTCCCCCCTGGGCAGGCGTATCCGCGACAAAGTCGCCCGGGTTGTCAGAGCAGCCGCCGGCGAAGGTGTGATTGAGGCCGAACCAGTGGCCGGCCTCGTGGACAGCGATATGACCCTGGTTCCATATCTCGAAGCCGCCTTGCTCGACGGCGAGGCCCGGCATGGTCATGGCGCTGATCTGGCAGGAGTCGGTGTAGAACTCCAGGCTGTCAGGGTCCGTGATGGTTGTGGGGAACTGGCAGCGGCCGGTCGCGCCGGGCGCGTAGCTGCTGTAGAAGTAGAGGTTCATGACGTCGTATCCGCCTTTGCGGGTGTCCCTCAGGTAAGCGTCATACTCGTCCTTGTAATTCTCCCAGCCGTTCCCCTCGTTGATGAAGAATGCCGATCCCGTGAGGTTGTCGACGACGCGTTCGGTTGAGTTGAGTCGCAGGTTGATGCCGTGCTTCGCAAAGGCGTCATGCAGAACTCCCCACTGGGCATCGACAATCTCATCAGTGATGAGATCCGCCTGGGCCTCGGTGCTGGCGATGTGGAAGTTCACGTCGACGGTGAAGTTGTCGGGGTAGTCTTGGCGATCAACTGGCCAGCCAGCAGATTGGACCGCTGTTGCAGAGATGGGGCCGTCGTCAGAGACCTGGCATCCGCGCCGGAAGGGGATGGGCTGCTCGGCGAGGGGCACACTGCTGGCGAGGCCCAGCGAAGCCATTCCGAGAGTTAAACTCCTCATGTTTGCAGTTGCCTCAAGAACTGGCACTGGGGGCTGAACATCGAAGAAATGTCATGAGTCGGACGTGCTCCTGGCTTTTATCTCCATTCTCTTCGTGTTCTGGTCTTGGCTCGACTCAATGGGGACAACCCAGCAGTATCCACCTTCCTCGTATTGTTGGCATGTCTATTTAGCTCAGGATCTTATTGGCCAATTGCGTCGGCTCACGCACCTATTTCCAGTTTCTCAATCTTGGTTCATGTCACCAACAGCCGTCGACTCCAACCCCGCCATACTACAGGCATGACGATCGATGATCACTTCGGCTCCAACTGCCACCTTCCCAAACAGGCCTGACTTACATCAGGCCCAAGTAGCATCGGGTGTGCCGGATTTGACATCCATTTTCCCCTTTGCTTCTTGATTTGTTGCACATAAAACGCACCCCTGATTTGGTCCAAGTTCGAACTCTGGCCACTTGTTAGTCTTTTGTTGTGTACTGGGGTATGCGAGTTAAGCCAATGCCAACATCAACATCACAGGATACATGTGTGATTTCATTCCACGTTCCGTGAATTATCTCCTCTGCCAGGCCTTCGACATGTTCCTGCGCCATTGCTCTCATCGAAGATAGACAAGAATACATCTTGGCCAGCTAATTCATCTTTGGCGTTGTATATATGGAGTCTTCAATCCTCAATGTCCTCAAGTATTAGCATATTTTTGACGTCAGCGCTGGCTGGCTAGTTGCTTGTCACAAGAAAACACATCCTCGGTATGACGTCAACTACGCCAAATTGATAATGCCTCTCAAAGGGCATAGAAACAACACGATTGGTAAGCCAGCAGTCACGTTACGAAACGGTGGTTTGTTGCTGGACTGCGAATATGTGCGCATTCGGGTGTCTGCAGCAACTACCGTATTCCGGGGACGCTCCCACAACGGACGAGACCAGGTAGGAAGACGACAATATTTCAGACTTCGCGAACTGACCTCATCATGGCTTGCTGACTTGGAGACGAACCCATTGTGTAGCCTCAATGCGAGAGTCAACTACGTTACTGAAATCGAGCATTCGGGAATATGAGATTCTGCATAGTAAGGCTTAACAGATCTCCAATACAACGAATTCCTGGCAAGTGACCCCCCCAGATTCCAGTTCCAATGCTATAACAGGTGA
Source organism: Colletotrichum somersetense (assembly GCA_030867255.1). Lineage (NCBI taxonomy): Eukaryota > Fungi > Ascomycota > Sordariomycetes > Glomerellales > Glomerellaceae > Colletotrichum > Colletotrichum somersetense. The sequence continues at coordinate 22,189 of MU843531.1, forward strand.
TGAATGATCAAGCTTCTGATGTCCAACGCAAGGCGTACAAGGTCCCCATCAGGCGCAGGTTCGAGCAGATCGGGCAGTGTAGCGCGCTGTTATTCATGGCTCAATCGCTGGACAGCCCGGCTTTGCTGGCCATCGGCGAGATCACGAGGAGAGGTAGGCTTTCGAGGAGGTCATGGTCCTTGTGACCAAGATGCGGAAAGTTCTGCGGTGCATGAAAACACTCCCTCCCGTACTTCAACTTCTAAGCTGCCTCGTCAAATGGGCATTGAAACCTGGGAGGGACTTGTGAGGCAGGGTTTTTTTTATTTCTTTTACAACGTCAGTATCTGACCTTTGAGTAATCCACATTCTACGCTTGAGCTTCTTCATCAGTCCGCCTCCATCATCATCATTCGCCTTCATCCACCATCAAAACGCCCGAGACCCAAGACCGTCCGGCTCATCACCCTCCCCCCATCCTCCTCGCCTCTACAGCTCCTTCTCCAGGACCTCGAACCACAAATCATCCCGCAGCGCCGCGCCGCCCACGAGCTCCCCGTAGGGAAACTCCCTCCGCTCCCCCGTCTTCGAGTACCCCCTCCGCCCGTACCACGCGATCAGCTCCGACCGCGGCCAGATGACGCACATCTCCATCCGCCGGGCCCCCAGCTCCCGGCGCGCGAACGCCTCAGCGTACGCCAGCACCGCCCGCCCGACCCCGCCGGCCTGCCGCGGCGGGTCCACGGCGAAGAGGCCGAAGTAGGCGACCGCGGGGTCCGTCTTGCTGCGGGCGACCTCGCAGCACGCCAGCGGGGGGGAGCAGCAGCTACCGCCGCCGCCGCCGCCGCCGCCGCCGCCGCGGGACGAGTCGGGAGCGGCGTCGGCGTCCGTGACGAGGAGGACGACGCCCTCGGGCTCGGCGATCTTGGCGAGGAGCCCGGCCTCGTCGATGCGCTTGTCGGCGACGAGGTCGGCCTCTGTGGTCCACCCCCTGCGCGAGGACTCGCCGCGGTAGGCGGAGCGGATGAGCGGGAGGAGGACCGGGACGTCGGCGGGCGTGGCGGGGCGGAAGGCCAAGGATGGCCGTTTGGGGGCCGATACGGTCATTGTTTTTTTTCTTTCTTTTCTTTTCTTCTTCTTCTTCTTCTTCCCCAACCACCTTTGCGTGTTATGGGATTCTCTGGCAGTAGCCGATGCTGTTGCCTCTGTGTGTTGGGAGCGGTGAGGTGGTGGCTAGGTGAGCTTTCCAGGGGCGAACGAAAGGTGTTCCCCCTCCTCCCTTTGGTCTATGTCGAGCCGACTTGTTGAAGGAGTATACGACGTGTTGGGCGCAATATGGATGTCGTAGAAGGACTCGGACTTTTGCAAACTCGGTGGGAAGGACAAGAAAAAGAGAGAGAGAGACGATACCGCGATGTGTAATATCCTTGACGAGAGCGGCACGGGTTGATGTTGAGCGCATCCGAATGTAAGTCGCTATCCCGCCCCTATCCTTCATGTCACTCCGAAATTCACCAAGAAAAAAGCCACATCTCTGGAGGAAGAAGAAGAGGAGGAAGTGGGAGGTCTCGGGCCTCGGAATCCCACTCGTCGATCCACACCGCGTGGGGTCATACACCACAGCAGCAGGGGCATATGCCGGACCTTTTGGCAACAGGGATCCTGTTATTGTCCCAGAGGTGGTGGAGGATGGTTGCAGCAAACACAAGGTGCACTAGGCACAGCAGCTAGAAGGCATCATCGCAAGGGCGCAAAAGTCGACAATGTTTGTTTCTACATGGGTTCCGACGACCTTTGACATGTTTTACCCCCCCGTTCCCTCCATGTGCCGTAACTCGGGATGAAGACCCCGCGCCCGTGCTATCCCTTCCCCGGATTACAGCTTCATGACAAATGTCGAGGCACCGTACCAAAAACTTTTTTTTTATTTTTTAAAAAGACAGCTTGTGATCAAGACCTGGGTTCTCACTTAATCAGAAATCAAGAAGGACTAGGGTTAGAGAATTGGTATTTGTTCGACGGGGTAAGACTCTACATCAAGAAGGGGGTTGGGACGTGATGGGGGGTATCAATGCGAGCGCGCAAACCAAAAAGACGCAGATGCAGATGCTATGCTATGCTATGCTATGCCATGCTACTACCAGAATCATCTTTATTCTCTCCCACCTCCGCCCGTTTTCATCTCGCCCTACCTCATACACCCCCATCCCCCCCCGTTTGATTCCGGACGGTCTCCTCCGCCCGGACAACGCCCCTCCCCCTCCGTTCACCTCTTCTTCTTCCCCTTGGGCTGCGGCACGGTGACCCCCAGCGCGCTGTCCCACACGCTTGCGCTCACCTTGGCCGGGATCTTGCGTCCCCGGAGCCGCTGGTCGATCAGCCACATGCCCACCACGAACTCGGCCTTGCCGAGCATCCCCCTCCGCCCCCGGTCCACGAGGTCCCACACCTCGGCGAGCTCCTCCGCCGGCAGCCGCGACCGCCGCCAGATCTCCCGCGCCACCACGTTGACCACGCAGTCGCCGGCGTCTGCCGCCGCCGCCGCCGCCGACGAGGAACCGGGCTCAGGCAGCAGCAGCCTGCCGCGGTTGCTCGCCCACACTGCCTCGTACCGCCGCCGCTCGCGGGGCGTGATCTCGTCGCGCCACCGCCGCCGCGCCCCCTCGCGGTGCGAGTGCTTGTTGCTCGCCCGCTGGTGCCTCCTCTTGCGGATCTCGTCCTCGTCGTCAGACTTGGACGGCGGCCGCCGCAACGTCTGCCGCAGGCGCGGCGACCTCGTCCGCTGCTGCTGCTGCTGCTGCTGCTGTGTCGAGTTGCCCGTGTTGGAGGGTGTCAGGCGCGCCGCGGCGAGGGACCCGGCCATGATGGCGTCCGAGAGGGAGCTCAGCGGCAGGTTCGCGTTGGACGAGGCCGGGGTGCGCCGCGGGGTCGCGTGGCTCGGCGAGCTGTTGGCCGAGGAGCGCCCGGGCGGCGTGCTCTGGGCGGATGAGTATACCGGACGGGGTGAAGGGTTGACCGCAGCGAGGGCGTGGTGGTGGGGCACGGCCGTCTGGCCGGATTCGGCCGATACAAACGTGTCGTTGGAGGAGCTTGTATCGGCAGTGGAAGGCCGCCGAGACTCGGGCTCGGAACGACGAAACGGCTCCCGCAGGGGGCCATGGCCATAAACCGATGCCATGCTTCGGGGCTCGTTGGCTGGCGGCGCGCCTGCTTCCCTCGACTTCCCGCCCGTGCTCCGCGGCTGGGGAGGTGTCGGGGGCCGCAGCTTGGCCCTGGACGCCGGCCTCGTGGGCTTGGGGGAGACGACCTCCGTGTCTGCCCGCTTGACCACCGGCGGCGAGCTGGGGGCGGCGGCGGCGGCCTGCTGAACCTTACGCCGCGACCTCCTCGGTTCGGGGGTCGCGGGCGGCGGCGGCTTCGACTCGGGTCTTGTGGTCTGTGTGATGGGAACCCCCGTGAGCTGCGACTTTGACCGTATCTCTGGCACCTCCAGCGACATCGGCGATGTCGCCATGGTAGACTGTGTCTTCCTGGCCGGCGGCAGTTGCTCGGGCTCCGGTCGCTTCTGAGAGATCCTCGCCGGCGAGAGCAACGGCTTGACGGGCTTCGGCGCGGGTTTTCTCGCCTGCGGCGTAACCTCCTCTATGGATATTCTCCCGTCGGCCGTCACAGGCGTCACGGGCCGCGGCTTCTCTCTGGGCTTCGGTTTCGGAATCGTGGGCCTTTGGGCGCCAGACTGCTCAACATTCTCTTCTTCCTCCTCTTCCTCCTCCTCCTCCTCCTCCTCCTCCTCCACAATCCTCATTCTCGAGGCCTTGGCCCTTGACGGGCTGAGCTCCCTCTCGGGCGTCAGCGGGCGCACCTGGGGCCTTGGGCCGTCTCCGCCGCTCCGCTTGACGGGGTCGACGTCGTCGGAACCCCTCTCGAACATGGTGATCAGGTGTCCCGTCGCCGGTATCGAGCTCGTGTCGGGCAGGTCGAGGCTGCTCACGACGCTGGACGACCCGGCACTGCCGCGCCTGCCGGCCTTTCCGCCGCTGCCGCCGCCGCCGCCGAGTCGGGCGTTCTGCATCTGGTGCAGCTGGTTCAGCTGGGCGGGCGTCAGGGAGGCCGGGCTCGCGTGCGGCTGCGGGCTAGGCGAGGCGCTCCGCGACGCTGCCAGGGTGGCGGCGATGTAGCTCGGGCTCTTGGGGTCGAGCCTCGTGTGCGGCGTGGGGTGCAAGGGCGTGGCCGTGGCGGCGGCGGGGTTCGAGGAGAGGAAGCTGGACAGACGGTCCCGCATGTCGGCGGTCCCGTCGCGGCCGAAGCGGTCCCTGTCGGCGGGCGTCGTGGCGGCCAGGCTCGTTCCCGTATGCTGGCGCTGTACCGGGCTCGCGCTTGTGCTCCGGTCGTGGGCTGAGGCGGCGGAGGCGGCGATGAGGCTCGCCCCGCGAGGGCGGGCGGGGGCAGGTTTCGGGGGCGGGACAGGCTTCGGCTTCGTCTTGTTGAAGGCGATGTTCGCGCCCTTGAGAGCGGCGGCTGCGTCGGAGGCACCACGGGCGGCGGCCGGGGAGGCGGAAGGGTGGTTATGGTCGGCGTTCATCATGATGGCGATGGACGGCCGCGCGGGGTGTCGTGGTGGGAGAAGGCAGCATCGGAGGGTGCTTTTGTTTTTTCCTAGCAAGAAAAGGGCGGCCCTGATGGTGATGAAATCAATGGATCGTTAACGTTTCGGTCATTATGGAAGCTTCGTCATGAAAACCGCGGTCGGTGCGCGTATGATGGCAAGTCATTCAGGACTGGTACGCCTTGTCGTCGTGGTATTTGGACAGAGGGCGTTTGTTTGATGTTGGAAAGGAGAAAAAGGGGAAAAGGTTCGCAGTCTCTCTCTCTCTCTCTCTCTCTCTCTCTCTGTGTCTTAGGTGGGCGGCAAGCTGAAAGAGAGTGGAAACGGATCACGTTCGCATCCCGGCACGGCGGCTGAGCTCCGGCTTCCTGCGGAGATGTGCGCAGGGGTTTGGATTGGGTGTGTGGGAGGGATGACTTTGGATGGCCGGATGGATGGCCGGGGATGAACTTGACAGAGGGGAGAACGAGTGACGGCAAATACCTGTAGGAACGAATCAACGATATGCTGTTATCCGTACGTACCCACGTACCCACGCAGTACGTAGGTAGCTTAGGTAGCTCAGGTAGTGAGTGCAAGATGGAACGAACGGGTGGCCCGTTGACTCGCACGAGGAAACATGCTGCCTGCGCAGGTAGGTAGGTACTGTAGGGTTCCTCCTCGGAGCGCCTATAAGGCTGAAACACCCACTGCCCATTCCAGCGAGGGAAAGTCCTGACAAATGACGCAAATGAGAGGGTCGGTCGGGACACCACCACCGCCACCACAACCACCACACACCGCACCGCACACGCACCTACCAAGGAACGTCACCGTCGATCTCGACATCACCGGCGTCATAATAGCGGAACCCGAGCACTCGGGAAGCTAGCCTTGGACTGGACACACTTGTTGTACCTCGTGTAGTACACGTACCTGGTGTAGTTGGCTGGCGTTTCCATCATAAACACCGGGCGGGCGCACGGCATCTCCATTCCCTCCTCCTCACCTCTTTGCCCACTCACGCTGGAACCTGACAGCTACACCGTCCGGCCGCCCGGCTGTCCGGCTGTCCCTCCCGTCCGTCCGTCCGTCCATCCATCCTATCCGTCTTGCCTCTCTTAGCTCCCGTCTTTCGTCTGTCCAGCTTTTCCCCCGCCGCCTTTTGTCTTACATAATTACTTTCTGCACTGCACACATACTTTGGCCCGAACCCCGAATCATCGGCACACCGAATCGCGTAATCAATTTGCGTCACAGAAGGTCTGAGAAATAGTGATGTATCTAGCCATCATCTCGTTTTTTTCTTTTCCTACACTAAAAAAGAAGAAGAGGAAAAACAAAATAGACCTCTTATGCTTGATGGCCAGACACACGCACGGCGAGACAGGCAAAACAGGGGGAAACAAAACTGACAAAAAAGGACGACCGGGAAGACGAGTCCGCTCCAAATCCAGGCCCGGAGCCGCCATCCAGACGCCGTGAAGAACCAACAACTCCGATGCTACCCATCCATCCCTTTGCTTCGATTACCAAGGAAAATTTTACCCGTATAGGGGGGTATGTATTTCCGACAAAAAAAAAAGAAGAAAAAAAAGAGCGAACAGTCGTTGCGGCTGTTGATCATCTCCCAGGGAAAAGTCTCTTTTCGTCTTGGTCGTTGACCACAAATCCCCAAAGAGAAGAAAAAGAAGAAGAAAGCCCTCGCGGCCCACACCAATCCTATATGCACGGAGACAAGAACCTGCAAACCCCCGGCATAGTCCTCCGCTCCAGCCGTCTCCTCTCTCAAACACAACCAGCCAAATACTAACGACACGAGAAGAAGAAGCCAAGAAGCGTCCGCGGACGTCGAGATATCCTCGACGGAATCGCCGTTGAACCAAAAAAACAGCAAGACATTTTTCGTGCCCGAATGCATCGTCCAGACATGAGAAGCGTAATCATCCGACATTATCATCAGGTTGGAGAAAATCGACGACTGGCATAGAACAACACCAAGACGCCCACAAGGCGTCGTGCTTTCTTCTTCTTCAGTATCCGTCTTCGTCTGTCCACTCGCTACCCGAGATGATGCGGTTGCCCTCGCCATCGCTGTACATGTGCCCTCCAGGTGCCGTCATCGGGAAAGGCCGTTGTCTCTTGGGGTCAATCGCCGGCGGCCGGTATCCCCCTTCGAGCTCCATAGGTTTGCCGCGAGCCGCCCGCACCTTGGCGTAGTATGTGTCTGTGGCGTCTTGCTCGGGCTCGCTGGCGTCGTCGTACGTTTCCCAGTTCTCCGAGCCTGTCACGTTGCTGGATCCGTTGGACGAGTTGGAGATCTGTCGGGGCGGGGGCGCTTGGGAATATGACGAGGCGGGGTATTGCCGTATGGTCGAAGAGTGGTATTCGTGCTGGGAAGAGCCGCCCGAGTGGTGAGAGCTCTTGGACGCGTACGACGCATGCGATGCGTGTGAGGCGTGCGAGGCATGAGACGTGTGCGACAAGGTCGAGTTGGCCCTCACCAGAGACGGGTGCTGGCAGTCGTCATCATATGGATCTTCCAGCTCGACCTGACGCACAATGCTGCCGCTCAGTCCCGCCGACTTGTACGGGTTTGCGGGCGTCTCGAGCTCCACCGTGTTCAGATCCCTCATTCTTGGAGGGGGAGCACGCAACTGACCTCCACCGCGGACCGTTGCGTACGCATCGATCCGAGACGCCGGTCTTTCCAGCCTCTCGGGCGAGTTGTTGCCGTACTTGAGGTTGCTGAGCGGAGGACGCGCCGGGATTCTTGAAGGACTGCCCGGCGGCCTGTTGAGAGTCTGCGCCCGCTCTCTGACGGAGCCCATGGAAGAACCCGGGCGGAGGATTTCTTGGCTCTTGGCATGGGCAGAGACGGGTCTGGCGTGGCTTGTGCTGGTCATGCTGCCGTTGGTGTTGGAGCGCTTGATCGAGATGGGCGCAGGCGCAGGAGCCGGCGTTCTCATGCCGTTCCGCGTTGGAGGTCTGGCCGTGCCGGCGGTGCTATTGGCCCTGGTGTGTCCCTTGGGTCTCGTAGTGGATGCAGGTGTAGCTCCGACACCGGGCGTCTTGGATCGCGGGCCGGGGGCCGGTCTGTCTTCTCCCTCGAGGACGTCGAGGTAACGCTCGCCGTGGACAAGGAACGGCCGTCCGTACTCATCTTCGAAGCGCTCGAGTGTCTTGCGCAGATCGGCAGCGATCTTGGGGAGCTCCTTGGCAATGCGCTTACGCATCTTCTCTTCTCGGAGAAGCTTGCCGGGGTCGCGCTTCTCGCCCTTTTGTCCTCGCATCATCAGGCGAGAGGCATCTTGGCTGGAGGCTGCCAGCTCATCCCGCTCCTGGGTTAGGCTCTTGTGCCTATCGATGAGCTCGAGTGTTGGCGCGCGCTGTTCCCTGAGCACCTCGAGCCTCTGGATCTCGCGCTCGTGGGCCTCCAGAAGGGCGTCGCTGTACACGTCGGAGAATGCGGGGGTAAACTCGAGCATCTCGTCCTCGGACAGATACAGAGCGTCCCACAGTTCTTGCAGCTTGCAGCGCGCGTCCTCGACGAACAAGTGCAGATTCTGTCGCTTCAACTCGTTCAAGCGGTTCAGTTCGTCCTCGAACTCGTTGATCTGCCTCACACCGCAGCCCCTGTTGCTGTTGAGGAAGGCCTTCCTCTCGCCCATGTCTACCTCGAGCTTCTCCCAGAGGGCCTCGACAGCGGCCTTGAGATCCTTCAGGCGCTTCTCGCGGTTCTTCTTCTCGTCAGACAGCTTGTCGCGTTTCGCCTGGAGTCGCTCGAGATCCTCCTGGTGCAGGCCCAACTGTTCGGGCGAGTCGCGGTAGTTCTTGACAATGGCGCCGTCGGTCTGGGCTTGGGGAGTGCCCAGCTCGGCCCAGAGCTGAATGATGTTCTCGCAGAGTGACCTGACGGTGGCGATGCGGCGGGTGTACTCTTCATACACCCTCGTGAACTCACGGTCGAGCCTGTCCACGTATGCGGGCGAGAGATCGAAGTTGGGGGGGATGGACTGGTTCGGGCCGGTGGGTGGCAAGGGAACCTGAACAAACGTCGCTTCGAGGTGCGACGAGTATGACTCCAGCGCTTCGACAAGTTCTGAAGGAGCGGTTAGCGAGAGGCCAAAAAAGGTCTCTCGTCAGGCCTGGGGTGACTCACTCTTGACTTGTTCGTAGCGCTCTCTGTGCAAACGGGCAATCTGCTTGTGCTTCTCCTTGAGCGTTTGCAAACAGCGCGTCAGGGGGTATGTGATCTGAAGGTCTTCATTGGGGCCGCGGCGGGTGCGGTTATCGTCGAGGGATGTCTCCATTTGTTGAATGGTGGTGATGATGCGCTCGGCTTCGTCAATCATGTCCTCTTTTTCGCTGGTCACTACATGTACCTGATCGGTGAGCGTCTTGGAAAGGGCCTCGAAGAGCTGTGAAAGAAAGAAAGAAAGCGGTCAGCAGAGTCAGGGCAGCGCGGAGATGCGGGTGAGGCGTACGGCTTCCTCGCGCTTCTCGCGATCATGGTTGGGGACGCCAATCTCATCAAACAGGCCGTGCAGCTGGCCGATGATGGTGTTGACCTGCTGGGACAGGTAACTTGGGTCCATGGTGAGTTATGTCGACACGAAAGGTAAAGCCCAGGATAGGGAGACGGGTGAAATAAAAAGGTGGGCTGCCTCGGGGTATAATAGGTAGGTAGTAGTAGTGTTGTTGGTTGCAATTAATGCAGTGGCGGGGATTTTTGCCCACTAATCAGGAAAAGAGTGGGTGCAGCGCAAAGGCCGGTTCGGTTGCTGATGCTATTCGCAGTAGCGGGGAAGCGATTGCGGGTTGCTGTGAAAGCGACGGGGGTGGGTTTGTGACCGAGTGAGTCGATTTGTTTACTTGGGTGGCCTCGGAGCGGATTGCGAGTCCTTTTCTTGGTCCCTTTACGATAAGGACCGACTGCGATGGATGGATGGATAGGTAAGGTAGCGAAGGATCACCGAGAGGTAGGCGGCGAGTAGTGCATGGTCCGGTCCGGTCCGGCAAGGCAAGGCAAGGCAAGAGAAGGAAGGGAAGGAGAGGCTGGAAATGGGAATCTACAGTCTCTTTGGATCTGTCAAGGCGGAAGACGAGCGAGTTGTCGTCGGTCTCAGACTGCGAATCGGGACCTGTTTGGCGATGCGGTGGCCGGCGGTGGAAGGTGGGAAACGGGGAAGGGGGGGAGGAGGAGAGGGAGAGAAAAGAAGGTGAAGAAGAGAAAGAAGAAGATGGTGACCGAGATGCAAAGCAAGCAAGTTGCGTTGATGAATCGCCGGTTGGCGGAGATGCAGTGCAGTCAGTGCATGCAGATGGATGTGAAGGTACCTGCCGATGGAGCAGAGCAGAGCAGAGCAAAGTGGGCGGGCGGCAATGTCGAGGCTGGTGTTTTCCCGAGGTGGGACGGTATCCACGGCAACGTCCCGCACCCCTGTTATGTTCCCTGCGACCCCCTGCTTGTTCCTGTCTATCCCTGCGGCCCCTCGGTCATCCTTGTTCAAAGAAGTACGTGCCGCGCCTGACTGACAGTGCCAAACGCTGTCTTGGTAGTGGGTTTCAGAAAGAACTACTCTGCCATTGGCCAGTTCCTGCCCGTTGGAGCACCTCTCGTTGGAAGCTGAGAGTGGGTACGTACCGGACGCAGCTACTGGCAGGCAGCTACGGAGTAAACTACGTGCACGCACCTGTAATACAGATACGTACTGTACATACTGTACGTACCTGGTAAAATAAACTAGTAGCGTGCGTTGGAAGGTAGCTAGCTGTTTGTTGAGAGGCGGGATGATCGTCTTAGCTAAGCTGGCTAGCGCTGTTGACCCCGTCAACCGTGGGAAAGGACAATTGAGCAACGGCCGCACCTCGAATTATTATCGACTGTTAATCTTGAAGGCTGGGGAAGGGAGGGGTCGGACATGTTGCATGGGCTGGTCTGTCGGGTTTCTTGGTTCAATGACGATGACGGCCGCATTGCGTTTCCCCTCGTTGAGGAATACTAGGTGACTACGTAGACTTGACGACCTGTCCTATTCGTACCGTGTCGAGTGCGTCCACATAGTACAGACAGAGTACGAAGTATCGCATTACGGATAGGGCTATTTTGAACGGCAAACATGGATGATCAAACAGATGCCGCAACGCAACGTAACGCAACGCAACGCACAACCACCCGCGGCTCTGGTTCTGGTCGCGCATCGGAGCAATTCGTTCGCTTTGTTTACATGGACAAACCACAACACAGCATGGCATTTCATCGCATCGTTCCACATGACGGCACAGCGCAACGTCGCCGATGGCCTCGGTCGCTGCAAGTCATCCCGCTGCCCCCAGCAACGCTACGCTACCTACCTACGCTACGCAAGCAACCCGACTAACTAGCCAATGTCGTGTGTGTGCATCCATCTATCTGCCTTGCATCAAGCTAAACTCATGCACCTCGTAACTCTTTCCTGTTTTCATCCATTGCTCCTAGGTATTACATACATACATACATACATACATACGTAGTAGTACTAGTAGCAGTAGGAGTATGTAAGCGTTCCCACACTACCAAGTACATCACACCTCATCTCATCACATTTGACTCGATCCTGTGCATGCATGCATGCCCTCGCTGCAACGGCCTTAACATAAATGCCCGACGACGACGACTTCAAGGTCGTCAAACCGAGAATCCGATCTGCTCTCATTTCGGCTCTTTCCCATCCCATGTTTGTTTCCTTCCCCCCCGCCTGCCCTGCCCTGCCCTGTCCCACCCCACCCTGCTGTGGCCATCCTCGGCCGCGTGCTCCAGCGGTGAGGCGCAGCCGCCTTGCACCTGCGCCTCCTCTCCTCTCCTCTCATCTCCTCTCATCTCATCTCACCACGGTGACGTGCCACGCACGCACGCTTTCTTCTTCCCAAACCTTGACACGCCTGTGTAGCACCACGCTTTCTTTTCCCATCCATACTCATTCACCCCATTTCCCTCATATCGATTCATGTTGTGCTGCAACTGTTATTACTTCTCTCATTTGTCTTCACCCTAGACCCCATAACTCTCCACGAAACGACAAAACGAATTCAAAAATGACAAAAACTAGAATAGAATAAAAAGTACCGTATCATTTGGCCCCTTGCTCCTCCCCCTCTCTCGCCTCCACGTCCAAAGCAACTCCCTCCCGCAGACTCGGGCCGAAAATCCTCCTTGCCGCACCCGTCGGCTTGTTGCGTCTCCTCTTCGACCTCTTCGACCTGCCCAGCCCGGCCCAAATCCATCACGGCTTAGGCCGGTCCGCAAGCTGGCAGGCTTCAGGGCCGGCAAACCTGCCAAAGTGTCCGCTTGGCCTGCCTAGGTACTCACTCTCCTGGCTCCCCGACGTCATCGTCGCCCTTCGCCCCCCCCTCCCCTCCGACGTGCGTTGCCCGGTGGATTCCTCAATCGCACTCGTGATCGTGATGCCGGGCCTACGCAGCCCTGCGCGGGTCCAGCCCGCGACATTATCTGGCCCGTGATAAGCACATGGATCGTTTTGCGGGTGGTTGGTTCGCCAGGCTTGACCTCGCTTCCATGCTCTCGCTCGGGCACTCTCACTCGTTTCGACATTCTCTGTTGCTTGTCTTTTCCGTTTTCTGTTGCATCCTCCCTGCGGAGCATGTTTTTTGCCTGAAGAGTGAAACTACGCATCGAGATATCGTTGTCCCCATCGGTGGTTTTTCCTTACCTTGCCGGTTCAAGGGGCTCTCGGAACCACAAACGGATAGGAGGACATCTCCCGCCTCATGACCTGCATCCACGTACCCGTGTCTCCATGGCCCACACCCACTAGTGCCTACCAAACTTGTCTATCGGTCTGCTATCCGAACTGTTTCCGTCACGCCATTCGCTCCAGGTGCTGGCGGGGACCATAGACCTGAGCAGGCATCAAAAGTCATGATCGTTGGCACCGGCCAACCCACATTCTGGTTCTCTTGGATACAGCATGCATACGTGTACGCCTGTCAGCCTATCGCACGATCCCAAAGTACACCAACGAAAGCTGTTTAATTCACTTGGTCCTACCCGCCGTATAGGTAACTCAGTGTCCGGTACTTGAGACTATACTGTTTCAAGCACCAACCATCCGCAACCTACTACACGTCCCGCCCTCGCAGATGACAGGCGGTGTCCGTTCTCCCTGCCCTTTCCCCGCCGCCGCTGCCGCCGCCACCTCATCCATCTCGTAGCCGTGCTGCCCGCTCTTCTCGTCGCCCGCGCCCCCGGGACCCGAAGCCGCCCTCCTTTTCAGTCTCGCCCGTCGCTGAAAGTACCCGGCCGCCCCGACCGCGACGATCCCAAGCGCCACCCCGATGCCGATGCCGGCTTTGGCGTCGGTGCTCAGCCCGCCCCGGGAGCCGGATGGGCCCGTGGGAGACGCCGCCGCTGTCGTCGTCGTCTCAGGCGCGCGTCTCGCGACGAACCAATGCGTCCGAGAGCCGTGGCCGTCTTCGGCTGTTTACTCACCGTCAGCTATCCCGGGTCCGTGAGAGACTGCAAAAGAAGGGGGGGGAAAAAGAAAAAAAAAGGAAGGGGTCCGGGGATCTTACCGAGTAGATACTGCGGGAAGCAGGCGTCGCTCGCCCAACTGGGGTCGGTACACGTCCCGTGGGCGTAGCCGACGCCGGCAATGCCCCGGGCCGCGTCGTCGGGACGGCAGAGGCCGTCGGGAAGGCACGCGTCCGCCGACGTGCAGCAGACGCTCACGGCCGCCGCGGCCTCGCACGGCACGTCGGCGCTCCGCTCGCCGCCGGGGTGGTAGCAGGGTCCGTGGGCCGCGGCGAGCGGCAGCAGCAGCGCGGTCACGCCGATGAATGCGGCGCCGCGCGTCAGCATCATGATGGAACGAACGTCTTGTTGGGTGTGTTCCGAGTGATTACTATTGTCCCCCCCCCTTTCCTTGGGAACATGCAGAGGCTGAGATGCGAAAGAGAAGGCTGGGGCGGAGTACGCCTACATCCCACCTCCCTGGTGCGGCGAATCTGTTGCGCTGGGCAGGGGTCGTTATCAAGATAACCCAACAAGGAAGGTGGAAATGTCGCGAGAAACCTGACCACTACCTAGCGTATGTCATCATCGAACGGGCTAGGGACCAACTTTACTTTGACTCACACAAGTGGCCTGCCGATGAGGTGCCACCCATTAAAGTCCGCTTGCACGTTACAGTGGTGGCAAGCGGATACAATTCCATGTTGTGTCTGCATCTCTTGAGACGATTGCTTGGCAGAGTCGGGCACACGGTATTTCACGGCTCTGAAGAACATGGCAAACTTGAACCGCGTCTTGGCGCCTCTTGATGCATTTTAACCGAGTAGTTGTCGTGCTGGAGACATCGGTCAATTACATGAGACAACTTGCGGTTCCAAGTACAGAGTTGTGCTTTCAACACGAGATTATGCTGCGTTTCCCAAGAGACTAAGGCATCGTGTTGAGTCATCTGTCGGTGCGGCCAGCCGTAGAGGCCGCTTGGTTGGCCGGTGGTCATTGGTAGTTGACATCAGCTGGTACTGCGAAAACCCGACCTGGAAGCCTATTGATATATCATACGGCTTCTACAAGGTCTGGTTCGACGGCGCCAAGGTGCTCGAGAGGTACGACATCCCCACCACCGTCGACGACGACAGCGCCTTCCAGTTCCGCGTCGGGCTGTACGCCAACGGCTGGCACGACGACGACGGGGGGGATGCTGGGCGACCAGGCCTTCCGCCAGGTCTGGTCCGACGAGATCGCCGTCGGCTCGACCTTCAAGGACGTTGACCCGGCCCAGTGAGGCGGGAGTCTACCCGGGGGAAAATGGAGCAAGGTGTGGGTGGAGATGCTGGGAGTTGGTTCTAGTGTATACATGGCAGTCTTCATAGTCAACACCGCCTTCGCAACCTTGACGACAATCCCTTGTGATGATTCAGATGCCTTTCCCTTGTACGATGGATTTCCTCGCCTTCGAACCTGGCCTTTAGCTGTGTGATGAGTGCCGTATGGTCGCGACGATATCCTCGCAGATGGGTTGCATAGAATTCCTGGGGCTTGTCGTCTAGCATGACTACTATCGTTTCGCCGTATTGGTCGCTAGGGATGCTGGTACGGGCATAGAAATCATAGAAAAGGGGGAGTGTCGCATCCATGGTATCGTATTGCCCTCCTGCGTATTTTGCCTTCAGGCTGTTAGCCTACAGCTTCATCAGATTCGTTAGCCGCCGCGTGGTCGGCCCGTCGTTTAGGGGCATGGAATCCTTCTGGGTGAGGGCCACAATTTCCTGCCGTCTGCTTGCTAGGTCCGCTATGCAGTTATTTCTTGCCTGGCCAGGGAGGTAGTCGGGGGAGGGGCCATTGAACTTCGGGTTGCCGTACGAGGTTGGCCGTTGATATGCTCGTGGGGCTAACGATCTGTCCGTGGGATGGGCTTCGTTGTTCTGCCAGGCCAATTGAGGTTCCGCAGGCTGAGGCCTGGTGCCTTGCCAGGCGGCCTATCTGCTGCTCTGCAGGCTGGGTCTTGTTGTCTTCGTTTGGCGAGACTCTTGTAGGGATAATTGTTGACGGGATATGGACGGGCTGATTCGTAATGTTGGCGAGGAACTTCGGGTCCGTAATGTGTCTGGCAAAGTCTATATAGGCTCTTGCCGCTTGCTGGGTATCCTTAAACGTTACGAGCAGGTCAGGGCAACCAACTGCACCACAAAGCAAAAGCTTCGGTGATAATGCACCTACCTGCATCCTTATCCCCTTCTACATTGTATAGTTACGCCGGCCAGCACCCCAACTGGTTGGGCCGTAACAGTAGTACCCCGTTTTTCTTCCCCTGCGGACCCGTCGCCATGCGTCAATAACCTCGGCGCCTTGCTCATTGCAGAAGTCATGCTTATGTCCGGCTCAGGTATAAGATATATATCTAGCACCACGTGGAAAGAATAAACTTGTTCATTCGCTGCCTGTAATCCTCAAGTTCACCAACATCGTATCAACCTTGGCTACTCGAATTGTCTCCCGGGATCATCGCCACAGGATTTACACAATCAATCGTGGAGCAGCTCGCATTCGCCAACGCCACAATGTTCAACGGAGGCTTTGGCACCAGTCTCTTGGCCGCCTCGGCTCTGTTTCTGCCCGGTATCTGTCCCCCAGCCGCATTCGAGGCCCCGGAGCCGGTGGTGATTCGTGCAACCTCCACGAACCGTACTGGCATCGCTCCTGTGCGCCAAGCTTCCCCCTTTCTTCGACCCTACGCCCAAACTTGCAGGAACCCCCTGTAATATGCGTGTCATGCAACCGTAAACCAGTAAAAAAAAAGGGCGGTACAGTTCCTTGCTGACATTTATGATAAATGAACAGTGCGATGCCTTGATTACGGCTGGCTTGAAAGACCGTTTGGTCTTGGCCACCGATGAGGGCTACGAGACATGCATTGCAACGTATTGGTCCGTCAGTGCCCGTCTTCGGCCGTGGTGCCTCGTCCAGCCCCGGAACACACAAGAAGTCTCTGCCATGCTGACTGCCTTGGTGAACGCTGGTTCAGGCGCCGGTGATTGGCATATTGCCGTTCGTGGCGGTGGACATAACCACTGGGCTGGCACGAACAACATTGCCAACGGTGTCACCATCGATTTGGCTTTCTTCAACCAGTCATCTTACGACGCCACGACGAACCTGGCCTCTATCGGGCCAGGCGACCACTGGAAAGATGTCTATGCCAGCCTCCTGAAGTACAACGTGACCGTCACTGGAGGTCGTGATGGCGGAGTTGGTGTCGGTGGCTTTCTCCTAGGTGGTGGTAACTCGTACTTCACGGGTCGTATGGGCTTCGGATGCGATTCGGTCGTCAACTACGAGGTCGTGCTTGCGGATGGAAGTATCGTCAACGCTAACAACAGCACCAACCCTGACTTATTCAAGGCGTTAAAGGGCGGCAGCAGCAACTTTGGCATTGTCACCCGCTTCGACATGGAGGCCATTCCGTCAAAGAATTTCTACACTGGTATCCATCTAATGAGCAAGGACAACTCTGACGCCGTTGTCGATGCTATTGTCGATTTCACCAATAAGGGCGAGGCCTTTGCTGATGATGCGGCGGTTTTCGTCTACACCCATAACACTATGATTGGTGGCGACATCCTGATCGCTGCATCTCGCGTCAACACTCAGGGAAACAGCAACACCACTGGCTTTGCCAAGATCAACGAGATCCCCGCCATCAGCAGCGACATGACCCATCGCAGTATGGCTGACCTCGCGTTGAACTCTCAAATCCCTGCGGGCACTCGGTAAGTTCATCCGTACCTGTCGATGAACCATTCTAGAGTCCTAACCATCGGTATCTGCAGGAGCGTTTGGTTCACGTTGACCTTCAAGAACGACGCACTCATCCTCAAGGAAGCCGTCGTTGCTCACCAAGTCTTTGTTGACACCATGAAGGCTGCCGTCGGCGCCGATGGGTTCACCACTCAGATGGTCTTCCAACCCCTCCCGACTTACTTCGCCAAGATTGGCAGCGAGCGTGGCGGCAACGTCCTGGGCCTCGGTGACGAGACCGACAATGCCATTCTCTGGCTCGGCCTCGTGACTGTTAATACTGAGGTTCAGGAAGCCGCAGCTCGGGCCCACATGGCTGCAGCAGCTGCAAGAATTGAGGACTTTGCTGTCTCTGTTGATGGCAACGTGAACTGGCGCTACCTTAATTATGCCGATCCTAGCCAGGACCCTATTAAGACCCATGGCGACGCGAACATTAAATTAATCCGCCGTGTTGCGTCTCAATATGACCCTGAAGGAATATTCCAGAAGCGAGTCCCTGGGGGATTCAAGATCTCTAGGGTAAACTAATCAACCGAGGCACAATGGTATATTAAGGGCTTAGGACAGGCCAACTAATGCCTTCCGTTAGGGAAAGATATTTTGATGTCTCTGACAGCGCCAGCGAAAAAATGAACTCAGGTGAAGCTGCCTTTCTCTGATTAGTGGGCTTTATGGACACAAATGAGGGGTCTAAGCCAATAAGACTTTTGCTTTAGAGATCCAAATGTACAAAGAATAAGGAATAAACACCGAATGACAGGACGTGTCACTCTTTCAGATTTGGTCAAGCACTTCCTAAAAAGAATCTCATCAATATTGACGCCGGTCGCCGAGGTTAGAAAACTGTCTACAAAACGCTCTTCTACTCCTTCTAACTTGAGGAACATACAAGTGACTGCTTGGCTGCGACCTAAACAGTATATTTAGACGCCATGACCTCGTTGCCTCCTGGTACCACTATCGATGAATAAAGAACCAAGTTTAGTTGGAAGCGGAAACTAAAGGAGTTAGGTGCACCACATCTCCACCTTGACACCGCGGAGTTCTTCCAAGACGCCAAAGTCCATACCATGCTGCCGGAAGGACACAATGATCATGTCAAAAGTCTCGAGCGTCTCGCGGTTCCACTTCTCGTCAGCCAGTCGGGGAGCAGCCGGCACGGCGTTCTGCTTCACGAGCGGGTCTGCGAACATGACGTCCACCTCTCCTGAGCGGACAAACGCCTGGATGAGGTCGACGCCCGGAGAGTCGCTGAGGACGGCCTGCCCGGCCTTGAAGCCGACCCCGACGACGAGCACGCGAGGGCGGGCCGAGGACGGAGCAGCCCCAGCCTTGGCGTCCTTCGCCAAAGAAGCAATGGCGCGCCGTGCGATGGCAGCGGGGCGGGCAGCCATCTTCTCAGCGGCAGCCTCAAGCAAGGGGAAGGCGCTGTTCGAAAGGAGATAATAGGGGTTGACCGGGATGCAGTGGCCGCCGACGCCCAGCGAGGGCGTGAAGGGCATGTAGCCAAAGGGCTTAGTAGCCGCCGCAGCAGCAACCTCGTAAGGGTCGATGCCGTGGGGAATCCACGCGTCAGCCATCTCGTTGGCAAAGGCGATGCACATCATCCGCTGGCAGTTCTCGTAGAGCTTCATCATCTCGGCAACCTCGGTGCGGCTGACGGGGACGAGCCGGTCAAATACCTGGCCGTAGAAACGCATGATGGACGCGAGAGAGCCTGGGAGGCAGTCGTCGAGACCCGAGACGATCTTTGGGATCGCGTGGCAGGGCGGCTCGATGCGGCCAGGATCTACGCGCTCCGGGGACATGCCGGCGTAGAAGCCGCGGGAGAGGGCGACGAGGCCGAGGAGGCTGCGGGTCATGCCCACGGCCACGGAGCTCTCGATGACGACGGTCGAGCCCGGCCTGGCATGTTGGGCAACAGTAGCGATGGCGCTCTGGAGGTACGAGGTGTCGATACTCTTGTCTGCCTTGAGCAAGGTCGGCACGGAGATCAGGAAGTGGGTTGCTTCGCGCAAGTCCGTTCTGCAAGTGGTGAAACGGATGCGCTCGCTGGGCAGCTCCTTGCGAACCTCGTTGATTCTCCTTTCGGAAACGTCGAAGCCGAGGACGTTGTAATGGGCCGAGAAGGAGTCTACCAAGTGGTTGCCGACGTAGCCGACACCGATGACGGCAACAAGAGGCTGGTCATTGGGGTCGACTATGGGGGAGACGTCAACGATCTTGTCGTTATGCAAAAAAGAATGCTCATTATACGCGGGGGGAGGTGTGACAGGTGTCTGTGGAAGTTCGAGGATAGACTTGAAGGAGTCGAAGCCGGGCACTCTGAGGCTCCGTGCTTCCATCGGAGGTATGTCAAGAACCGGCACAGAGAGGCTACGGCTGTGTGTGAAGGATTTGTCAGGGGTGGTCTTCATGGTGATGACAAGATGGCGATAGCCTAAGCAGGGGTAGAATGAGGAATAACTGAAACTCCAGGGCAGTATTCAAGTGCAAGATAAGAATGCTTTCATGAGCAGTGTGTGACGATGATGCTTGCTCCAGTGCGACGATTCGAATGCTTGGACGGGGTTTGGAGAAGGGAGTTATATACGACCGCAATATAGGAATCCTTTCCGAGGATGAGCCAACAGCTTCATTCGAGCACGAAACTTTGCCAAACCACTCACAGACGACCCAGAATACCAATGATCAGGAGGTGGAAACGCAAGCTGAACGGGATGGCAAGATTGAGATGGCAGGGGTCGTCGCAAAACAAAGCAGCCTAGCAAAGCGCCTAAACGGCACAAAGAAGCGTTCGAGACGGCGAGATGAGCCGGAAGAAACAGAGATCTAGCCTAGTCTCCCAATATGGTGACTCACGCCCGACGAACAAGACTCGGTAAGCACGACACATGTCACCCAGCTGTCACGAACCCCCGCGGCGGGTTGAAAGACTGCAGCCAATCGAGTGGGATAGGATCCGGCACTGATTGGGAGTCCGAACCACATCTCCTCCACGCCCCTTTGGTAGAGAGTGAGTCGATGACGAGAATAGTGTCCACCGTGCCACGTTCCTGATCCACCTAGGCCGGGGCCTCCAGGCAGAGCAAGGGTTCTGCCGGTACTGCAAACCGAAGTGGGCTTTCTGTCAACGCAGCAGTGTCTTCAGCCTCATTAGTCGCTTCGACAATGGTAGCGGCAAACGAGAAAAAGAGATCCGTCATTCTGGGCGGTAGGTTCGTGAGCGGGAAGCTGGTGCTGTTTGAACAGGGGGGGCGTAGTTAGCCAACTATGGCTATGAAGTTAAAGGTTTCCCGGAAGGTATGCTTCCAAGACATACACGGCCCCTGAAAGGGGGTCTCGGGGAGCAGCCGCCGGTATAGCCCGGCTGTCCGGGCCGCCACATAGCGCGCCGCCGCCTTTCCGCTTGTGGCCCTCGTTACTGCACCAACCCCTTTTCTTTGCACTTTTCCATTTGTGGGAGGATGAAGAGGGCGCAAAATAGTCGCCATATCAGCCAAGGTGGTGTGAACCGTGCACCGTTGCCCGTTTTGAGACTGACTTTGCACACATGTCTCTCTTCTACTACGGACCGTTGAATCAGTGCCACTGATCTGCCCATACGTGATTGCCTCTTGGGCTTGGGATCGGATCAACTCTGGCAACCTCGACAAGAGAGGTTCATAGGAGGGACAATTCCCCATATTGACAGACTGATGATGGGTAAAGAGGCTCTATTTTGCTTGTCAAAATCTGCGCAGGGACATGGCTCGGCTACTATGTAGATGCTCTTACCCAACCGGGGGTTCCGTGTCTGACCCCTGTGGAAAGCTTTTGCAGACCGTCAGTGAGGACGGCCGAATAACCAAGTTCCAAAAGCCCGGAACCTCGGGAATTATTTGCTCCGTGCGGTTCCCTCGAGCCTCACGCCATCCAAATAGTCTATGTTTTAGACTCTTGGCATTTAAGCTTAACTGGTGTTTCCTGAGAACGTGTAATGCTTTTCGAGGCGTCAAGCACTGCAGCCACCCTCGTGTCACCCAGTCTGCTCGACCCCGACTAATGCATAGCGCTTCAGCCGTGGTTAACAACCCTCCAGTGTGCCAACATTCCGAATTACTTCTTGCCGCCACCAACAATCATTGCCCCCCGTAACTATGCAGTAGCACCTTACTATGGTAGTCTCTTTCCTACAGTGGCACGACAGTTGTCAGCGTTTGACAGATACTAACCCCTCTTAGGAAGAACGGAAGGCTTTGACTGACAGGCGGACATAAAATCCCGAATTGTTCGAGCGCAGATGGCACCATCAGTCCTTGTGCTCGGACTGACAGGTGCTGAGACAGTCGAAAGCTGACAACACGTTACTCACGTATGCAAACAAATCCATCACCTCCATCGGCAGAAAGCAACTATCTGCCGAGATATGAAGCGAATCTCTAGATTGGCAGCCACATCTCGGACTTGTGACAAATCCGAACCTCTGTCGCACTAGACTCCATCCCCTGATCGAGAGCTGCTTGCTTGTCCCCGTGGGTTGCCGACTGAGTGACCGCACCTCAACAGCAAGCGGTCGTATCAAGCCGCTTCGGCTACCGGTCCCTTCTATCCAGATGGCAGCTGGCAGGGACTAATCTTACCTGTTCCAATACCAAGGGTCAAGTGGCGTTCGGCTTGCAATGAGTTCTTTCTCTGCTCTCCGGCAAGGAGGCGGATAGGCCTGATTCCTGTGATCAAGCTGATTTAAAAAAAATGTCGTCTCTGGGAACATCCACGATGCTTACCTGGTTTCTTTTGTCTCTTGTTGGATAGCAGTTTGTAACCTTCTACGCTCCTGGTGTTTCGTTGCTTTACTCCCGACATTTTGTCGGTGCCGCTCTTTCACGAGGATACTTTGTATCCTAGCCACTCTCTTACCAATATCCACGAGACCATGACCCGCCCAGAGATCTCACGACCCATCGCTGTCCATACCCAGGACAAGCGTTGGGCCGTCACAGCGCGCTCTCGACAGCTGAGCACAAGTCCACCGCCTTTCCTTCCCCCGGCCCGTATCTCCCGTCCCGGGACACCGAACTCGTGGCGAAGCCAAGGTGAATGGGACACCTACTCCGCCGCCACTGACAGCAGGCGAAATTCATTTTCATCCCGATACACCTATGGCAACCAAAGGAGCAAAACCGGCACCAGCAGGCTGGTCGAGGACGACAGCTTTGTTGAGAAACCGTCAAAGTTTGTCACCGACTACGGCTGGCCCATTCTTTCCAACCCTCTGAACCCCGGCAAAAAGCTCACCCCGAGACAACTCACGACGCAGAGGATCATCTTCATCCTTGTCGTTTCCATCCTCAACCTCGGCCTCGCTGCGATCGCCTGTTTCGGAAACACTGGCTTGGCCACCCTCGTCTTCATCTTGTTCGTCAAGTGTAAGGACTTCCTGTCCTCAGTGCTGTCCCTGATATGCCTCATCGGAACCTCCATCTACCATTGCTTCCGTCCGCCGGGACCAGTCTCTCAACGCTGGATCCTCTCGCTGATCCCCGCATACTCGGAGAGCGAGGAGCAGCTCATCAAGACGGTTTACTCCCTGCGCGACAATGGCTGCGATCCGCACCGGCAAGTCATGTGCATCGTCCTCGACGGGAAGCCGAGGAACATCAAGAGCGAGTTCTCTCGCATCGTCGCCGACTTTGAACGCCCCTACCACTCACTCAAATACAAGAAGAGCGACCTCAAGGTCACCGCCGGCTTCATGCAGGACGTGCCCGTCATTGTCATCGAGAAGGTGAAGAACAGCGGCAAGAAGGACTCGCTCGTCCTCACTCATGACCTCTTCAACGCGCCTCGCGAGAATATGCCCACATACACGCGCTTCCTTCGCGAGGAAATCTGGCGCACCATCCTTCCCCAGCTGACAGAGGGCACCGATTTCCGCGCGTTCGACATGGTCTTCTGCACCGATGCGGACTCCGTCATCCACAAAGGCTGTGTGGCCAAGCTCGCCAATGTCCTTGCCCGCGACAAGAACGCCATCGCGACCTGCGGACTCGTCCTCGTGGAGCTGGAGCCCGGGTCTGAGTGGTCGTTCTGGAACCTCTATCAGCAGCTGCAGTACACCTTTGGCCAGTTCGTCCGTCGCCGTGCCGAGGGCTTCATCGGCAAGGTCACTTGCCTGCCTGGCTGCGTTACCATGGTTGCTGTCCGCAAGGAGATGGCCGGCGCAATCGCAAAGTACGCCCGTCCGGTGAAAAAGGACTGGGTCGTTCATCACCAGGTGCAGAATCTCGGCACAGACCGCCGCCTCACGTACTGCATGCTCAGCCAGGACAAGAAGCTGCGCACAATATTCGTGCCCGACGCCGTGTCGGAGACCGTGGCTCCCCAGTCGTTCAAGCACTACGTCCACCAGCGTCGACGATGGGGTTCCAACGCCTACTTCAACAACTACTTTTACTGTGCCGGCGAGAACATGATCATGATCACACGGATTGCCGCGGCCATCGACATTGCCCGCCAGACGCTGGTCTACTACCGTGTGCTCAACACAGTTCTCTTCATCCGTGCGCTCGTCAGCGCTTTCAACGTCTGGGACATCCTGCCACTTCTCGTGGTCGGGCAGTTCCCCGTCATCTGGTTCTTTATCTGCCTGGCCGTGGAGCCCTCCTTGCGCCAACGCGCCCACAAGATCGTTCTCGGGTTCTTTGTCAACAAGGTCGTTTCGCCGTTCATGTCCATCGTCATCTTCTCGGCCGTTGCTATGAACCTCGGCAATGCCGTCTGGGGCATGTCAGGAGTCACAGCGTCGTCCGCGCCAGCTAGTGTAGCCAAGAACGAGTTGTCGAAGGCAGAGGAAGGAAAGGCTGGAGTGCAGCGGCCGCAAAGCCCCATCTCACGTCCTCCATCGCCGCCCGAAGTGCTTTGATCACCGGCAGAAAACGCAATTTCCAAAGACACAAGTGCGTGTCTCGACTTGAATGTTCAAGTCAAGTTCTCATATCTCATTCATGTTCATCATTGTTTAATTTTCTGAAAATCCATCAAGAAGCGCTGCTGACTGAAAACATGATTCGTAATACTGAAGTCATAAAGTCAATATTCGTTGTATATATTCAATAATAGATGTTGCGTGTAGACTTCCGCAGTTCCGAGTTTTGCTTCCCTGTCGATAATTAGCCGAATTCTGCTCAACATCTAACAATGACAGAGTCGTCATCTACACCTGAGGGGTGGGGGCAAACCTCGTGGGACCCGGAGCCGTGGAAACGCTCGATCCGACCATGGTAGTGGTATTGCATGATATCCTACCCTTCGGCCGTCTCAGTTGACAATACCAGGGAACGGACTTTGGCGCCATCGCGAGCTACGAAGCGAAGCATCGCCACTTTGATCGCATCTATGAACCTGGTCAGCAGACAGAGGTCGCAACAAGCTGCATTTGCCGTTAATGCGCTGAAGAACCTAGTCGTTGAGGACAGCACGACATGCCACAGTTGGACTAGTAGCTCAGCCTAGCTGAAATCACATATAGAGCCGTTTATCCCTTGCCCAACCCCTGGTGTGTGCGCTACAATCAGTCAGGGGCTAAATCAACCCCTTCCGGGCTGAATAGTCCTAGGCTTATGCATAAAACGAGGCTGTACGTGCGTTCCGGCGAAGCGGGCTCCGTCCCGCTTCCCGCCCGGACGGTCCTCTCCTCTGTTGATTTTCAGTATGAACATTCGTTGTCCCACTGTCTTGATTCAGCCTCTTCAAGCTGATGTAAGCGAGATTACTACGCCATCGTCAGGCCACAACGAATGAACTGCTGTTGTCTTCCTCCAACATCCCGCGCCGCTGCCCCAAGCGCCTCGGGTTCACCACACACCGGAGATGCAGACCTAGACACAGAGTTCGCTAACCTCAACTACGGAAATGAGAAGCAAACTGGGCTAACTTGGGTGGCCGTCTCAGCGCACGCAGTGTCAAGCTAACTACTGCCGAGTTACTCGACGAGATGTTGTGGCTGACTATTACTGGTCAATAAGCGAAGGCTCCTCAACTGGGCTAACTTGGCCGTGCATTAACACTCGTCCTCGGATAGGCACCGCGTGTAAGCATCGAGATCTTTACCAAATCCTCGGGTTTCTAACCTATTCGGCTCATCGCTAAGATGAAAAATGATGGAGGAGGCGACTGGCTCGTGGCTCCATAATGGCTTTCCGCAAGCTGTAAGCCATGAAGCAATAGTCGTCTTTGGCATGCGAGCCTTGTTCCAATGTGTGAATTTGGCTAGCTAGCTATATTACCATCTCATAGCAGCAGTATCTGTATGCAGAGTACCATTCAGTTCCCAGTCACCAACATAACTGATTCTCTAGCCTCAAACAGGGACATATAATAAGCATATGATCTTCCCCCATTTCACAATCTCTTTCTTATCACACTCTTTAGATCATAACCAGTTAACGAGCCCTCCTCCACTCATTGTCTCTTCCATCCTTCTTTTCAACAACTTGTACCTGCAAGGTTTCACTCGTTTCATTCCAACCCCACGCTCTTTTCACAGACATACTCACAAAAAAACACGTGCACAATCCAACATCCACAGTAATGCAGCTCATTAAGTCTCTTGTCAGTCTGTTACCCATGGTGGCAATGGTCTCAGGCGCCGTAATCCCAGAAGCAGCTGATCCTCCCTTAACTCCTGTCATTGCCCGCGCCCCTGTCGACGATCCTGACCTCAACAACCGGGTTATTACCGCTGTCATTGATACCACTACCTCAGTGACCAAGACCGTCAAAACGACTGTGACCACTGAGACCCGCACCATTACTGCGACCTCTCGCACCACCGTTGCCACGGAGAACCTCGTCCTGACTTACACGTCAAGAACCACGGCAGCAACCCAGACCCTCGTGATTACCTATACGTCGAGAACCACGGCCTCGACCCAGACCCTCGTTCTGACCTACACCTCAAGGACCACCGCCGCAACAGAAACTCTGACCCGCACTGCCCGTGTTACTGTCTCGGCTTCGGAAACCATTACTCACACCCCTACCGTGACTGGCGAGCCCACTACCGTCTACTCCACCTTTACGGATGTCACAACTTTGCCCAGCACCACTTACGAGACCACGACAGAGGTTTCTACGGTCTTCCTGGACGAAACGACGACTGTGTCTACAGTCGTCTATGCTACGCAGTTTTCGACCGAGACACGCGTACAAACTATTGACGAGACCACTACCATCGAAAACACCATCTACACCACCGCCACGGCCGTCGTCGACACGACCCTCTACGAGACTCAGTTTGCCACCATTGAGTCCACTGAATACAACATTGCCACGGTCCCGACCACCATTTACACCACCGAGGTCATCCCCACGACCTCGTACGTGACGGAGACTATCAAGTCGACCATCACTGCAGCCGTCACCGAAACTGCCACCGCTACAATCACTCAGACGGCGACTGTCACGGACCAGTCTGTCTGCCTTTACAGATATGCGTACATCACTCGCACCCAAACCGCGACTGTTGCTCCACGCTATTTCACCTACACGGTCTCAACCATCACCTGCCTGGCTGCCGCGCCCACTTGCGACTCGCGCACGGGCAACTGCAACAAGTTTGCTCGCCTGGTCCTGAGCGCCGAGCCTACTGCTTCCTGATTCGCTTTTACGGGCGAAATGGGTCGTTGGACAGTGGCGGCAGCGAACGCTAGAGGAGCGCATGATAGACACGGAGGTTCGCCATGCACTGCAGCCTATTTTTGCTGATTTATTCTTCATTTGTAACATCTGTGTATTGTTGATGAAATGCTGTCCACAAAGCGTGCAGTTCAACGATGTTTAAGTGGATCGTGGTCGGGATGAGGTAATGGGGAATGTGGTATAGACCTCCTTTCTTCTGCTGGTACAAGAATACCAATTTATCAATATGCTAAAAGTCTGGGGACAATAACGTTCGAGAAGTTCTGGCGAAGTGTGACATAGTGTCTAGTTATCGGCATTCAGGGCCAGGCTCTGCTATCTGCAACTCGTATGGAGATGTCTGGCAGTAGAGAAAGAAGCACCTAAGAGAGAAGCGCCCGTTATTACCTACCCTCCTACACAGCCTCAAATATGGAAACGACAGTATACGTCTCCACGTGCTTTCCTTACTGTCTTTGATGTCAACGACAGGATAGTCAACTCCAGTCCCCTGCGCCAGCCGTCAATATGCGTCATCTTACTTTCAGTCACTGTCAGTTTGCCCTTATTTCCGCCAAGGACGGTCAGCGTCGGCCCCTTGAAGCGCAAAACCAGCACGAAGAAATCAATCTTCACGGTCCTGGACGACGATAAAGATGCGTGCAGGTTGGCGATAAAGTTGAGCTGCCCCTCATTGGGCGTGTACCCATTACCAACCGTCGATCTATTCCACCAGTCCGGAATGCCACATGTTAATGCCAGCATCTCATGGAAGGCGCGGCACACGTTGAATTTGAAACGTCCTCGAGGCCGTAGGCATCCTTTGGGTGTTCAATAAAACCATTTTTTCCGGATACTGAGCCACTGTATTTCGTGGTGGCGGTAAGGGGTTTCATTGATAATGCACGCGTCGTGGATGTTCCGGACGGGTTGACTGACACCTGAGTCGCAAAGCACCCGCTTTTAAGCTTCGATTGAACGCTGGGCATTGAACTGGGACTCGGAGAAAGGCTCGAGGAAGGACCTTTGCTCGATTTGTAGAGACCTAATACAATGGCATTATGCTGGCTGTGTGCATTATAGACTCGATCAACATATTCGAAAACAATAAAAGTGGGTCTCTGGCGCGTCTTTCGACGTTCAATGGAACTCAAAACCGGTGAAATAAGTCTCTAATCCAGAGGATAAGCAAACAGGCAACATGACAATTGTGTTTGTCTACCCGAGGCTTTCTGGCGAACGGGGCCAGGACGCAATGGGTTCAGTCCCTGTACATTCACTTGACGACCGTAATTTAGATGAGATTTCACATAGAATTTCCTGATGCCGTAGGCCTAAAGTAACTGTAAGATTGACCGTCCTATTGTTTGGGAAAGATGAACTGCACATTTGATAGGTGTGAATTCTCGTCATTGAAGGATGTCTCATTACTTCGCCCATCCCGGTATGCCAGTTTTCCGCTGTACCACATTGGCTGGGTGAATTCTGTAGATGGTCCACTGCTAGAGACGGCTTTAGCACCACATAACAGATAAACTTGGACTCCGCCCCCTGCCGAGGAAGACACCCAAACTAGTGTCGGCAGCATTGTCGTGTAAGCACTTGCAGTGAAAGGTGGCAATCAAATGAACAAAGAACTCCAAAGCGGGCTAAAGAAACGGACATGACTCGTGCCATACGACGCTAGAATGATAACCTGCCGTACTTGGGCCAGACATTCAGAACAGCCCATTCGATTGGTATTTTACGGGAACGAGTGGGGGCGGGAACAATAAGATGCCTGCTATTGTGTGGGACCATAACCAAAACAAAGAGACATCGAGCATTAAAGAATTCTCGAAGCCTACCCAACTCCAGCATCGATCGTGGCCACATTTTGTTTGGGAAGCATCACACACTGGAAAATGTTCAACTCTTCCCCATCATAATCGACACGTCTGACCCACTAGACAATGTTCCCTTTTCAGAGTGTCGTCGACCCGTATCTAGCGGCCGGGGCGGCGATACTCCTCACCCTCGTCTACGTCTTCCTCCGTCCCAAGCGGCTGCATCTTCCACCGGGGACTGCCCTTCCGCCAGGTCCTAAACCCAAACCGCTCATCGGAAATCTACTCTCGATTCCGCCAGTGCACTCTTGGCTTGCATTCCACGACCTTATTAAGCAGCACGGCCCAATCGTCCGCCTTTCTCTGCCGGGCCAGGAACACGTCCTCCTCGGTACCGAAACCGCCGCCAACGACCTTTTGCGCCAGCGCGGCAATCTGTATAGTGACCGACACTATGCGCCGGCTTCGTCTCATCTCCTGACTGATGGTCACATGCTCTTGCTGCTCCCGTACGATGAGAGATGGCGGAAGTATCGCAGGTTTCTGCACCAGGTCACCATGTCGCCTGTCGCGCCGTTGTATGAAACTGAGCAAAGCATCGAGGCAGTGAGGTTGCTGCGGGATCTTATTCGAAACCCAAAAGACTACGAATCACTATTTGAGCGCTTCAGTGTTGGAATAGGCTTGAGAATCATCTACGGTCTGCGACTCGAGAGCGGGCACGACCGTGACGCTAAGATGATACTCGACATTGTCCACGAACTCGAACGTGTGGGCTCGCCGGGAGCATACCTGGTTGATATATTCCCTTCACTCATGTATCTGCCAGATTGGCTTGCACCTTGGAAGAAGTATCTCAGAGCACGGAGGCGTCGCGATGAGGACTTTTTCCACGATCTCGTCGACCGCAGTAAAGCACCGTCTTGGGCGAGGACGTGGAACGAAACCCAAGAGCAGTGGGGACTGACGCGACGCGAGGCTAATTGGATGCTAGGGTCCGCCTTCCAAGCAGCCGCAACAACTTCCGGGTCAACGCTCGCGGCGTTTGTACTCTGCATGGTGCGGAACCCGGGATGGTTTGAAAGGATTCAGAAGGAAGTCGACTCCGTGGTGGGGCCTGACAGATTGCCTACTTTCAGCGATATGCCGCAACTTCCACTTGTCAGAGCATGCGTTAAGGAGACACTACGATACTATCCCATCACGGCTGGAGGTTTTCCGCATCGGCTTACAGAGGACGACACGTATCAGGGGTATTTCTTGAAAAAGGGCACGGTCGTGCACGCCGTGCAGTGGGCGATCCAGCGGGATCCAGAGCAGTATCCAGAGCCTGAACTCTTCAACCCTGACCGGTGGCTGGACCCCAAGTATCCTACGTACAAGGGACCTCTCAGTGTCTATCCAAACCTGCAGCAGTTTTCTGCTTTTGGTCACGGTCGTAGGATTTGCCAAGGCATCAACATCGCCGAACGGAGTCTGAATCTCAAGGTTGCACTGCTTGCCTGGGGTTGCAACATTTCGAGGGCAAAGGATGGCAAAGGCAAAGACATCATACCTCCGTTGTACGATTTTGTTGAAGGGTTCAACGTTCAACCAAAAGCTTTCGAGATCGATCTTCAATCAAGAAGTCCCGAACGAGCAGATTTGATAGAAAAAGCTTATGGTCAGGCACTCAAAGAAGACCCCCTGTTGTGAGGACAAGATTAGACGGGAATTGCATAGGACTGACAACTTCCCTCAATATTTTTAAATGAGAAATTCAAATGGTAATTGAATCGGTGCAAGCAAACTGAATATGGAGTGGTCTGCCAACAGCAAGATTTCAGTCTAATCTCAGTCCGTCATGAAGACGGCGACAGCTGACTTCATCTGTCTTGTATCAGAGTCATGGTCCTAGTGGAAGGCCCTGACTCGAGGGACATAGCAAGGCTTGTCGTCTGTACTATTAGGTAACACGCTTATGTGTTTTCCCATCAACAGAATCCATGCGTTCCGTGGATGCACATACGAATGTTCTAGCTTTTCATCACTTGTAGCCATGACCCCCCCACCGTTCGTCTCTCTGGTAACATACTTATGTTGTTCACGGTCTAAGCAACGATCAAAGCGGCCACAATACTACAATAGTGATCATGTGGTCCCGGACTTTTTCTCCGTCAGTTAGTAGCACGGACCTCTTCGAATCGGATTTAGCTCACAAGTTGCAAGTCAAGGCAATGTGATTGTTCAAATCCGATTACCAGATATTTGATACATAAAATCAGTAATTATTTATGTGGACGAGAAATCCTATATGAGAAGCGCATAAATATCCAAGAACCTTAATTGTGCTGCGCAGTGGTAGGTAAGTGAGAAGTGAAGCCATTCTTGCGCACACACGTCAAGTCCAAGCGCTCTCTGGAATACCAAAGCTATGAGCTAGGAAAAGTTGAGATTGGCGTTGCTGTTAATCTCTCTCTCTCGAATGTCTGACCATCTCCCGACGCCACCGACCAATTAATAGATCAAGGGATTGGAATGATGTTGGTCGGGGCTCAAAGACTCAAGTAGGCGGCTACAGGCGGCATTTTCTCCGTTGTTTTTCACAAATACACCCCACTGGATGACCGACCATACGAAGTCTCAATCGGCTTTGAATCTATCTCGACCAACAAGGCTACGGCAATAGGATGCACATGCAAGAAGCATAAAGATGCTGTTCAGACGGCACCGATAATGAACTATGAGGTCTCGCAGCTCGCCCGCAGTTTCACTACGCAATCCCTCCCTGCCCCCGACGCCTTGTTCCCAGTCGCCGCCGGAGGGTCATTGGATCCCAACAGCGATGCATTCGACGCCAGAGAGTGGGCGAGGGCCTTTTATAACATTCGCATCGATGCCTCTGAAGGCAACCCCCTCAGGACGACTGGCATCGCATTCAAGAACCTCAACGTTTTCGGTTATGGCTCATCCACCGATTACCAGAAAAGCGTGAGCAACGTCTTCCTCGGGCTTTCGACTGCTGGGAAGAAGCTACTGGGAAGGCGAGACCAGCGGATTGACATCCTTCACGATATAGAGGGCGTTGTCCACAGCGGCGAGCTGCTGGCCGTGCTAGGCCCACCTGGCTCCGGGTGTTCGACATTTCTAAAGACGGTGGCCGGCGATACACATGGCTTCCACATCAACGACGACGCAACGATCAACTATCAGGGCATCCACCCAAAGGCCATGCGCACGGCGTTCAGGGGCGAGGCGATCTACACGGCCGAAGTTGATAACCACTTTCCGCAACTGAGCGTGGGGGACACCTTGTATTTCGCCGCGCGCGCCCGGTGCCCTAAGAACATCCCCGAGGGCCTGTCGAAACGAGAGTACGCCGAGCATGTCCGGGATGTGATCATGGCCATGTTCGGCATCTCTCACACAAAGAACACCCGCGTTGGCGACGACTTTGTCCGCGGTGTGAGCGGCGGCGAGAGAAAGAGAGTCACCATCGCGGAGGCTGCGTTGAGCAACTCGCCGCTGCAGTGTTGGGACAACAGCACGAGGGGCCTCGATAGCGCCAACGCCCTCGAGTTCTGCCGAACATTACGGACGCAGGCCGACGTCATGGGCTCGACCTCATGCGTCGCCATCTATCAAGCTTCCCAGGCTGCATACGATGTAAATAATTCCCATCAACACGACTAGACTCCCGAGGCCGTGAGACTAACATTGTAAAGATCTTTGATAAAGTTCTGGTTCTGTACAAAGGCAGGCAGATTTTCTTCGGCAAAACCGGCGAGGCAAAGGCCTACTTTGAGGGGCTGGGATTCGTCAGCCCCGAGCAGCAAACAACAGCCGACTTCCTGACCTCGATGACCAGCCATAAAGAGCGCGTTGTCCGGCCCGGATGGGAGGGCAGGACGCCGAGGAGTCCGGAGGAATTCGCTCGGGCGTGGAAGGCGAGCGAATACCGCGCGCGCCTCATGGAAGAAGTCGAGGATTATCTCCATCGTCATCCGTTCCACGGAGAGCATCACGAAAAGTTCCTCGAATCCCGGCGGATAGACCAGTCCAAGTTCCAGCGCGCGAGGTCGCCCTACACGCTCTCGTACATGGAGCAGATGCGTCTGACCCTGTGGCGCAATTGGGTGATGCTCAAAGGCGACCCCAGCATCCCAATATCCATGCTCATCACGAACGTCTCCCAGGCCTTGATTGTCAGCAGTATCTTCTACAATCTGCCTCCGGGCACGTCAAGCATGAATCGCCGTGCTATCCTTCTCTTCTTGACCATCCTAACCAACGCTTTTGGCAGTATCCTAGAGATCATGCTGTTATATGCGAAGCGCAAAATAGTCGAGAAGCACACCCGGTATGCCTTGTACCATCCTAGCGCCGAAGCCCTCTCGTCCATGATAGTGGATATGCCCTACAAGATCGTCAACGCCATATTCATAAACACGATCTTTTACTTTATGTGCAATCTTCGGCGAGAGCCTGGCCCGTTCTTCTTCTTTCTGCTCATCTCATTCACAATGGTATTGGTCATGTCGATGATGTTCCGGCTTATCGGATCAGCCGCAAGGTCTGTCACTCAGGCACTGGCCCCGGGGACGCTTGTTCTCTTCATGATATCGCTCTACGCGGGCTTTGCGCTCCCACCACAGTACATGCAGGTTTGGCTTGCTTGGATGAGGTGGATAAACCCGGCCTATTATGGGCTCGAGAGTGTTCTGGTGAACGAGTTTGTTGGGCGCGACTTCCCATGCTCGGCTTTCGTCCCCCAGGGCCCCAGCTATAGCTCGGTGGCCCCAAATGAGCGGGCTTGCTCCTCACCCGCGTCTGTCCTTGGACAGGACTTCGTTCGCGGCACAGACTACCTCCGCACGCTATACGGCTTTGTGAATTCTCACCGATGGAGAAACTTCGGCATCCTGATCGCCTGGATGATCTTCTTCATGGTACTGCATTTGTGCGCGACAGAGTATGTCTCATCCGAGCGGTCGAGAGGCGAGGTCCTGGTCTTCACTCGCAAGGCTATAGGACGACTTCGCAAGAAATGGACTGGTGACGTCGAGAGTGATTCTGCGAGCAATCATCAGCAGACAAGTAGCGACAACAACGGAAACAGTAGCAGCATAGAGGAGCAGACTGCCGTTTTTCACTGGAAAGATGTTTCTTATGACATCAAGATCAAGGGCGAGCCTCGGCGGATCTTGGATGAAGTGAGTGGTTGGGTCAAGCCCGGCACTCTCACTGCACTTATGGTAAGTCAGGAGTACAGTCAAAATTTGAGAGGAGTCTCGCTCACACGAGACAGGGTGTTTCCGGGGCGGGCAAGACGACTTTGCTGGATGTTCTCGCCACACGCGTCACAATGGGCGTCATATCCGGCGAGATGCTTGTGAACGAGCAGCCCCGGGACGAGTCCTTCCAACGCAAAACAGGGTATGCCCAGCAGCAAGATCTCCACCTCCACACCTCGACCGTTCGTGAGGCGCTCAACTTCAGCGCTCTGCTTCGGCAGCCGGCGCATTACACTAGGAAGGAAAAGCTCGAGTATGTGGATACTGTGATCCGCCTCTTGGAGATGGGGGAATACTCTGACGCTGTCATTGGCGTCCCGGGCGAAGGTTTGAATGTTGAGCAAAGGAAGAGACTTACCATCGGCGTAGAGCTTGCGGCTCGTCCCCAGCTCTTACTGTTCCTCGACGAGCCCACTTCCGGACTTGACAGCCAGACATCGTGGTCCATCTGCGACCTCATGGAGAAGCTGGCCAAGAGCGGCCAGGCCATCTTGTGCACCATCCATCAGCCCTCGGCAATGCTATTCCAGCGGTTCGACCGACTCCTCCTTCTCGCCCGCGGGGGTCGCACGGTATATTTTGGCGAAATCGGCAGGAATTCGCAAACCTTGATCGACTACTTCGTCCGCAACGGGGGTCCCGATTGTCCGCCTGGGGCCAACCCTGCGGAGTATATGCTGGAAGTCATTGGTGCCGCGCCGGGAGTCCACACCGACATCGACTGGCCCGCTGTTTGGCGTCAGACGCCAGAGTATCAATCGGTCCAGGACGAGTTGGCCAGACTGAGCGCAGGCACCTCGGCTCAGTCTGCACCAGCCAGCAAACCAGATCCGTCCAGTTACAAAGAGTTCGCCGCCGATTACATAACTCAGTATGAAGAGGTTACGAAACGCGCGTTTCAACAATACTGGCGCAGCCCTTCATACATCTACTCCAAGGCGACCCTGACTGTTGGCGTTGTAGGTCTCCTCCGTGTCCTGCATGCCGGGGCTCAGCTGACCAGAAACAGGCGTTATTCATCGGGCTCTCCTTTCTGAATGCCAAAAAGACCCAACGTGGCCTCCAAAATCAGACTTTTGGTGTTTTTATCTTCGTGACCATGTTCGGCCAGGTTGGACAGCAGCTGATGCCCGTCTTCGTATCTCAACGTACCATGTACGAGGCCCGCGAGAGGCCGTCAAAGGCATACTCGTGGACGGCGTTCCTGTTCGCCAACATCGTCGTGGAGATGGCCTGGAACTCGGTGAGTGTCGCCCTTGCCGGTGGTGGGAGCGATCGTCGCGACTGACATCAACTCAGGTCATAGCCGTTTTCAGCTATATCTCCTGGTACTACCCAATTGGACTGTACCGGAACGCCTACCCCACGAACTCTGTCGGTTCCCGCGGCCTCACCATGTTTCTCCATGTTTGGATGTTCTTCCTCTTCTCCGGCACTTTCGCCCAAATGGTAATCGCCGGGCTGCAGAGCGCCGAAATTGCTGGCGGCATTGTCAATCTCATCTCAATCATGTTGTTCTCGTTCTGCGGGTAAGTCTCGTTGTCGGACCTAACAACCGGACGACATGTGCTGACGTGGGTTAGCATCGTTGCTGGCCCGAATGATTTTCCGAGATTCTGGATCTTCATGTACCGGGTCAATCCGTTCACGTATGTGGCAGAAGGCTTCTTGGGCACATCGTTAGCCAATGCCGCAGTAGAATGTGCTGCAAACGAATACGTCACCTTCGCCGCTCCGAATAACCAGACTTGCGGGCAATACTTGGCTGACTACATTTCCGTCGCTGGAGGCTACGTAGCAGACCCGAATGCAGGCAATGGTGCCTTGTGTCAGTATTGCGCCATAGCCACGACCAACGACTTCCTGAGAGGTATCAATGTCTACTTTGGTAATCGATGGAGGGATTTTGGCTTCATGTGGGTGTACACAATCTTCAACATCGCCATGATAGTCCTGATATACTGGCTAGCGCGGGTACCAAAAAAGAGCAGGGTAAAGAAGGCATAGAGGCCTTGGTGTTTTGTTGTTGATATTGTTGAATATGAGGACGATGTCTTGTAGCTGCAAGCGACCGCAGGGAGTTGATGCAGGTCCCATTCCCTTCTCGTTAACTTCATAGACTAGAGACATATTTGCAGTAGAATTAATCTCCTAATATACACCCTCGGTTCTGTCAAGTAGCAATATGCCAGCGGTTGGTTGATTCTGCATGGTTACCGGTGCCCTCTGAAGAAAAGTCACCAGGGGTAATATCACCGATCACTAACGTTTAGGTTCACAATGATTGACTCAGGTCGTTAGTGGCAGCCAATCCCCCCCTCCGATAGCTGTCCATCGGTTTGCCAAAAACGAGAGAGGCCAACTGTCAACTATTACAAGACATCAACAGAAGATGGTTTGAACCCCGACCCCAGGACGGTCGGCTTGCCGATTGCGACAGGGGGGGGGGGGGGGGAAGGGCAAACTGCGGCTGGGTGTTTACATTTCTTAACTCATGTTTCAGTCAAATGACACGGTAAGATCGGATAAAGTTACTGCACACACAGAAACCAGTCAACGGCTGTAGGGGATTGTGCATCCCCTTACAGGGCATTACTCGGAAAGGAGATGGAAGCGTAGGGCATTGTGGCGTGTTGTGTCTCAGTGACGGGCGTCGCGCCAGTTGACGGACTGTACGTCATACCCTCCCACGTCGTGGGAAACCCGGAGCATCGTATGGGATCGAGGACGTACGCCACGGTCAAAAACATGTCGACTTCTTCTCTGCACAAGCGCGTTGTCGAGGTCTGGTTGGGAGGGGGGGGAAGAGGAAAGAAGGAAGTAAGCGTCTCCCAGGGGTTGGGTCGGAAATGCGCTCAGTCTCAGCGCCGCCATCAAGGGCCCGTTGATGGACTGTTTCAGGTTTTGTTCCTTCTAAAATCCGTTACGCAGGCAAAGAAAAGTCAGACTGGGGGATCGAGAAATGCGTCCGCTGTATCCGTATCCGAAGAGTATGTACACTCAACAACAGCTGCAGCACATAGTACAGACGTCTACTTTCTTTTTCTGATGTTTGTTTTGTCATGCTGATGGATACCATACATATCATGTACGGATACCTAGTGTGCTGCAGCGCTATTGCCCGCAGCTCTTCGCAAGGATTCTCCTAGGAACACAACACTGCAGGGAGGGAGGGAAAAGCGCGAGGACGAACTGTTGGGGGATGGCACGGTGCGTCTGGGCTTTCCATAGCGCCGATTGTTACGCCCCTCATGGATTTTCATCGTGCTTAGATAACAAAGGTAACACCCGCGTGCCGGCGACTAGGTACGGATACAGATAGATGGAGGGGCTAGGAAGGGAGAATAAAAGAATGTTGAATTGTTTTGGCGCTTGGGGAGGCCATGTTTGGTCTAGAAGTCCCAAAAGCTCTTCTTCTTCTTCTCGCCACCACCAAGGTAGGTTGTCTCCCCTAACCTTGTCCATGTCAGGCATTGATGTCTTGCCCAATCCTGTCTCTGATCGGGGCCCTTAAAGGCTCTTTTATTGATACCTCTTGTCAAGCGCTGTTCCCTTTACAGAGGCTTTCCGCGAGAGCCATGCCGTGTTCTCCATTTGCATTCCCCTCCCTCTCCCCCTTCGCACAACCATCGTGGTACCACGCCGGCCCAGACCTCCGCACGGCATCCCCTCAGCAGCCGGTCTTACCGCATGGTCTAGTTCGCAGTGATTGGGCGTTGGATGGCTTCGGTTTGAAGCACGTCCGTCCACTGGCAAGTCCTTGATCTGCGGAATAAGTGCTTCGGTCTGAATGGTCACATGGCGCATGCACACACGGTCGGTCCAGCCTCCCCGGCCCCATCCCGTGCCATACCGGTACAATACACACTCACACACACACACACTCTGTCTCTCTCTTTCTCTCTCTCTCTCTCTCCTCTCTCCGAGTCTCCCAAAGCCTGCGAGCCCAAATGAAGGCCGGAGGCAAAAAAGCCAAGGGATATCGCTCACCATTCCGTTCAGGCCATGAGCAAGCCGCAGCAGCAAGCGAACCTAATGCCGTCCCCATGCATGCCCTCCTATTTCTTCTTTCCTGTCTCGCCTACCCATCAAGACTGAAAACCATTTGAAGCTCGCCATCGCATCCGTCGCTACCTAGCTCAGACGTGGTGGCTGGACGGAGGGGTCCTCTGCGTGACTTGTGGGCGGGCTAGCTCTGCCTCCTCGCCTCCTTCACCTCCCTTACCCTCCTTTATTCATTCGCCCTCCCGTCGCGCGACTTTTGCAGCCATAGCTCCAAAGTCGGTGGCCAGACTTGTTTTCTCAGGGAGAACGGCTACTGGTCGAGGCTTTCGCCCAACTCACCTCACCCCTCGCTCATCAAAAATTCCGACTCACCAACATCTCACTTTTTTGCCTGCCCTCCTCGGAACTGTCGCATTCCTCGCTCGTCAAGCGTTCGCTCGTGTGCGCCCTTCTTCCTTGGCTGAAGCAGCCACCGGTTTCTTGTTGGTCTTTTATACAAACGCAGCGACGACGATAACGATAACGACAACGACGACGACAACGACGACCGCGAGAGCGACCGCGGAGTCCTCCGGGGCGATTTCCCCACCACGCAACCCCGACGCGGTGAGCCAGCCCAATCATTCGCCATGCGCCCGATCAAGGCCACGCGATGGAGGGCGGTGAGCCGCAACACCGACAAAGCCTCGATTCTCACTCTCTTGGGCATCTCGGAGATCCTCAAAGTTCGCGGAAAATGGCGCATGGCCTTGAGGCTCGGGAGCATCGCCCTGCAGCAATCGCATGGCCTGGGGACTCTGACCGAGGGCCTGGCCTTGCTGAGCGTCGGCCACGCCTATCGCAACCAAACCCCGGAGAACTGGATCGCCGCCCAGCACCATCTCCGCATGGCCAAACTACTCCTCGAGGGTCTCCCGACGAGCGAGGACCAGACCTTCTACCTGATGCGCGCCGTCCTGCTGCTCGGCGACACCCTCGTGCGCCGCGAGGATCTCGGCGACATTGCCGAGGCCGAAGAGTTGGCCCACCTGGCTGAGCGCCTGCTCCGTCAAAGCCGTGAGCGACCGGGCAAGTGCTTCCGCTGGACGCTTTTCACCGGTTCCTGGCGTGACTTTTGCGTGCATTCCATGGTCGAGCTCGGCGAAATTTACTATTACACAAGTCGTTGGGCCGAGGGAGAAAAGCTGCTCCGCGAGCTCGTGCCGACGCTGGTCAAGAGGAGGGGCAAGCGCCACGTAACAACCATCGAAGCTCAGCGCGACTTGGCGAGCATGCTGGTCAACCAGGACAAGTACGAGGAGGCGGAGGTGGCCTACCGGATCGCGCGGGATTGGAACGAGGAAGTCCCCGTCTTCGGCCACGAGGAGAAGGCTGCCATCGACTACAACATCGCAATGTGCCTGTCCGAGCGCGGCAGGGATAAGGAAGCCCGGGTGGAGATCGGCAACATGGATCTGGCGGC
The DNA here is from genome assembly GCA_030867255.1 of Colletotrichum somersetense. Taxonomy (NCBI): domain Eukaryota; kingdom Fungi; phylum Ascomycota; class Sordariomycetes; order Glomerellales; family Glomerellaceae; genus Colletotrichum; species Colletotrichum somersetense. Next base: position 61,289 of record MU843531.1, read on the forward strand.
CGACCTTCTGCACTACGCCAACGGCGAATGGACTCTGAAGCTGGCGAGGCTCACGAGCCTTCGCCTGAAGAGATACGATGAGGTCGTCGCTCTCTGTCGGAGATTCCAACGAGTATTGGATGAGCACAGAGCACGCTTCGGGCCCTGCAGCCCCGTGACACTGAGAAACATGGAAGACCACGTCACGGCCCTGAAGGCCTTGCGCAGATGGGACGAGGCGATCGCCATCCTCCGCGACATGTGCCGACGGGAGGCAAGCGACGTTGCACGCGTGGTCGAGCAGACCCTCGAGACCCGGCTGAACCTCGCCCACACGCTCCGCCACGCGGGCCTCCACGAAGAGGCGGCATACGAGTACCGCAAGTGCCTAGAAATCGAGCGGGCGGCACCCGACGACTTCAAGGACGAGGCACAGATCCGCAATATACTCAAGTACCTCGCGTATCTGTACGAGCTGGCAAGAGACAAGCCAAATGCCCTCATTGCGTATTCCCAGCTGCAGAGGGAGTATTGGGGCCGGCCGAGCCAGCACCGGAATTTCATCAAATACGAATGGTGCAGGGGCAAAATGTTCATGCTACAGGGCCGCTGGGAACATGCGCTCAAGCTACTCCTGAGCGCCCTCGCGGTCAAGAGGGGCGTCGAGACGGCGGTCTCCATCATCACCGGCCTGCCGATCGAGACCGTACACGCCATGCAGCCGGGCAGGAGAACCCCAACATCAACGCGGCCCGAGATCTTGGAAGTGGACGACACCACGGACGACGACGATGACAAAACAGTGCACAAGTCTGCGACCCGGGACCATGTCCAGGTCAAGGAGCTGGACTCGGAATACGAAGAGGACCAATCGTGGGACGAGGTGGACTGGTGGGAAGAAGTCATCAAGGACGCCGTCGACGCCGTCCGGCGCGAAGAGCCGTTCCAGTCCTACACGCCGCTCGACGAGGCCGACTCGGAAGTCGACGACGACGAGGCCGACGAGACTGTTGACGCCGTCCTGACGCTGAAGAGTGGCTTCCCAGCTGTACCCGCCGACGACGAGTGGATGCAGCCTCAGTGGTCCCGGCTTCCGGACACATACGAGGAGTTGGTGATTCAGCAAAGGAGTGTCATTGAAGAAAGTCGACCATGGGTGCCGTGAGGGGGGCTATGACAGGATGATAGAACGTCGACGGCATGTTCCTGATGATATCCAGAGTTGAGCTTGATGCTCGGAAGGGCGTGTATGGCATTTGTCAATGGGAAGTTGCGGTACATAGATAGGGTGGGCACGCCTAGATATAACGACCTGAATGCCTTTGACCATCAATATAATGACAAATTTTCTTCCTTCGCAGATGGAAGCCAAGCAAGCGTGAACTGGTTTCCCTGCCTCGCGTGCTCCCCCAAAGTCGATCCGGTCCTTCGGCCCCGCTCCGCCTCCTCCCCGTGTCCCATTTTCGGGTTTAACGCCGCCGTATCGCCGGCGCTGACCGATCTGCGCAGCTCCGTGGAGGCCTGGTCTCTGCTTATCAATCCGATTCCATACTGATGCGATTCTGCGTCTCTACTGTACACGTCTGACCATATGAAAACGGTGTTCCCTCAATGACAGTTGCTTTATAGGGTAAAGACGCCGCCAATCTTGATCTAATCAGTGCGAGCCCTAATAGCATCCATTGGACACCTGCGTCATCTAAAAACACCCCGCTGTAACCAACAACATTCGCCAAGTATATCGAGATGGCAGTACTCGTGCTTGGAGCTGGCGAGCTGGGCACGGCTATGCTCAGATCTCTCATGGCACACCCCTCACGACCGACTGACTCCTCGGTCTCTGTTCTCCTTCGACCTTCTACTATCAACTCACCAGACGCAGCAAAGGCCGAACTAATCGCCGAATTCAAGACCCAATGCGTATCCATCGAAGCAGGCGATATCGTGAACGACTCCATTCAGGATCTCGCAGGCATATTTGCGAAGTATGACACAGTCATCAGCTGCACAGGCTTTGTGGGGCCAGCAGGCACGCAACGACGCATCTGTGAAGCTGCCTTGCTCGGGAAGGTGCGGCGCTTTATTCCCTGGCAATTCGGTGTCGACTACGATGCCATTGGGCGAGGTAGCCCGCAAGTGCTCTTCGACGAGCAGCTGGATATCAGAGACACGCTGAGAGCGCAGAAAGAGGTGGCATGGATCATTATCAGCACGGGCGTTTTCATGAGTTTTCTTTTCGTCAAGGACTTTGGCGTGGTGGACTTTGAAGAGAAGAGACTGCGGGCCCTGGGCGGATGGGACGCTGAGCTTACGCTCACGAGCCCTGATGATATTGGCAAGATGACGGCCGAAGTCGTCTACGACCCGCGCGGTATCCCTGAGAATGGCCAGAACGTGGTATATATCTCAGGAGATACAGTCTCGTACAAACACGTTGCGGATTTGGTCGAACAGAGGTTTCCGGAAGTCAGATTTGTCAGAGAAGCTTGGGACATGGAATGGCTGAAGGAAAACCTCCAGAAGGATCCGACAGACATCTGGAACAAATACCGTGCCATCTTTGGCGCAGGCAAGGGCGTCTCGTGGCCATATGAGTCGACCTTGAATAGTAAGAGGGGCATCAAGCTGGAGAATCTGGAAACATTCATTGGAAAGATAGAAGCCCAATGTAGTCTGAACAAGTAGTTTGATGTTGTGTTCTAGCGGAACACCTTCTGGGCAATACAATATTATAAATATGGGCAAATCAAAAAAATAAATGGGACTACTCGTGTAATGTACATTCTCATTTCCTATCCTGTGACTTGCTGTTTGACGGACGATGCGACATTGCTAATAATCTTTGGGCATAGTTGTTGCAAGGTGGTCGTGGTCTTCCCGATGCAAGAGACTTATCGCTTGTAGTTTCCCACCTCTTCAGGACTCCGAAGAGTGCTGGTGGTGGTGGTGGTTATCGTCCGTGGAAAATCATCCAGTGCATCTACATCGATTTGAATAGATCCATTGAATCGAGTCATCTCATGTATATGAATCGGAAAGAGGGGTGGACAGCGAGGTCCACCGTGGTAGGGCCCAAGAACCTATTAGAGACACATCGCAAATTCTATTATAGAATGTCCAAGGCACCTAGACAGGTACGTCTCCTATGATTGCATGTAAAATATAAAAGAATGATTCGATATTCAAAGAACCACAAAACCAGATGGAACTGACATACTAGCAAAGAATAAGAACACCAAGAGCCAACGACGCAGTGGTGAAGTGGCTACTAAGTACATACGTCACTTTATGTCGATGTCCTCGGCAGCATAAATCCAAGCCTTGCTAACAGGAAAACCTAGGGTTTGAAAGGCATAGGACGAATTATGTCGTACACATGCAGAATTTTCTAGCTCCTATGCTGATGCATACGCAGCCGGAACACGGCTGGTCTCTAATAAATGACCCTTGCTAAGAAGAAGGCTTGGGTTCTGGGTGGGCTCAGTGTTTGCCTACGCTCTGACAGATAAAGGATGAATGGACAACGACAGTAGCACTGAGTGGTGCTTTAACACCCACGTGGAGAGGAAAAGCTTGGGTTATCCTTCATCTTCTCCAGGATTTTCGGATATAAACCCATTACAGCCTGCCTCCTCGATATTAAAAACCTACTGTCAGCACCCCTGTGTGCTGCGGCATCGTCTGTCTGGAGCAATATACTTTCTGAGACGGACAATCCCTGTTGCATATGTGCTCATTTATAGTTCCCCGACGCACTGATACAGGCACCTTTATGTTATGATTTACCGGATCTTCGGTTCACAACGGAGTCTGCCCTGGAGAGACTCAAAGCACATCCAACGGGCGATCCGGAGTAGAGCGAGGCATCGGACGGGGAATGCTCAATTGAGACGACTTTGAATCGACTGGACCAAGAAAGCCAGCGATTCACTAACCTGATGCGATGTAGACACTACGACCAAGAATGGTCAGCCAACATTTGAGGTAATACGGCCCAGAGGCAACGATCAACAGGAAACGGGCCGCAAGCTGTGAGTGGCCCATATCACTGTTCCGTCGATATGAGTTATCCCGTGCATTGATTCACCCGTCTGTTCCGCCAAGACCTGGCCCAATCCCTTTTCGAGCTTCCCTCGAGACCACACCAGTCGAAACGGGAAAAGCAATATAGGAACATAGGCATCACGGTTTTTCCGTCTGAGAAGGTCTTGGCAATGCTTTGGAAAACTGGAGAATGTGGAGAACCACGGGTAGTTGAGTCCGCTGTAGTTGGCTTGGTCAACTTGCCGGAGGCCCTTGGCGCTGGGCACGACTGTTTCGAAACGTCCTGCACGGCGTCGGTTCGACATGAAGCCACCCCGGCTGTGGCCCGGCAGACCGGTAGGGGGGTGTGAATCGGACAGCAGAAACCTCGGTGTGTGGGCTAAATACAATGGCGTGTGCAGATGTAAAAAGTGAGTGATGACAAAAGAAGACGAATATTGTTCGTCAGCTCGTCAACCGGTTGTTTCATGGGAAAACAGCCCAGAAGGCCTCAGTGGATCCACCATGTGGTCGATCACTTTATTCCAGACTTGGGTTTTGTCTGTTTTCAAGCTCCATGGCCGGGGATACTGGATCGGAGGGCGGGCGTGGCCAGCCAGTTTTCTGGGATTCTCAGTCGAGCTGCCCCATACCATCAGAGCCCTTCTTTGCCTCTATATTGGGTAACGACCTGCGCTGAAAACAGCCAGGCTGGGATGTGTCCGCGTACCGAGTACCAACTTGGGAGTTGACTCCGTTCTCTTGTGGAGCAGGGCTTTGGATGAAAGGAGCTCCTGCAAACCCATGCACATCGGTGACACTGTTGACTAGATCTTGTCAGTCCCCTCCACGGAGCCAGGATGGACTGGGGCCTTTAGTACGATCTTCAAAGCCTGCATCAACGCTTTCATTTCCTCCGCGTCGCTTATTGATTAATGCTGGACCCATTGCGGAGGAACTGCAGCATCTGCATTGGGACATGCCCAACTAACCTCCTAGTATCGACCAGACCCCAAATCCTCTAGAGCGTTGAGGGTCCGGTAGCCGTAGTGCGATTTTATGGACCTGGTTATGATCTGATCCCCCTCTACATCTTGATATAAGTGACCTAGAAGAACTTGCCCACGAGCCTACAGTCTGGCTTCGTCCCCTTCATCCTGTCACTTTACCAACCTTTGCTATTCAACACAATCATTCAAGCAGGCCTGAACTATTTTATCAGTCTATCAAGTAGACAAGCCTTTTCTTCTCCCACTCCGCCGTGTCCTGTACCAACCACCAGCGCCACACAAGCACAATGAAGTACTTATTCGCCATCGCTCTTAGCACGCTCGTGATCGGCATCGCTGCCTCCCCGGCCGTCAATGGCGCCGCTCATGGCCACGCCGTTGCGCACGACGAGCGCGGCTATTTCGACTTCCTCCACCACGTGGCCCGCGCAGAAGAGCCTAGCAAGACCCAATCTGCCAAGAGGCCTAAGAGGACGAAGCCCAGCAAAACGCGTCGGCCTGGTTCCATCATCACATCCGCCCCCGGCTTTCCTGGCAACGGCACCCACGGCTTCCAGATCCGTGCCACCAAGGGCGCCGCCGCTCCTGGCGGTGACCTTCCCGCTTCTTCCGGCACCTCCGTCCTGAAGGCCGCTCAGACCGTTGCCGCTGGTCAGTCCTTCGACGGCGGCATGGTCGCCTTCGATCGTGGCGTTTCCTGCACCGGCCAGGCCGAGGGTGGTGACTCGGATGCCGTCTTCATCCTCGAGAAGGGCGCCAAGCTCTCCAACGTCATCATCGGCCCCAACCAGATTGAGGGCGTCCACTGCAACGGCGGCTGCACCCTTGAGAACGTCTGGTGGTCTGCGGTCTGCGAGGACGCTTTCACGATCAAGAAACAGGAAGCCAGCGAGACCACCACCATCACATCCGGCGGTGCCTTTGGAGCCGATGACAAGGTTCTCCAGCACAACGGTGCCGGCACCCTCTCTGTCAGCGGCTTCACCGTCAAGACCTTTGGAAAGCTGTACCGCAGCTGCGGCAACTGTAAGACGATGTCTGAGCGCCACGTCATCCTTGACAACATCAACGCCTCCTCTGGAAAGCTCCTTGCTGGTAAGTCGACACGACATTAAATCCCCACACGCCTCATCACATACTGACATGGTCGTCCTCACAGGCATCAATTCCAACTACGGTGACACTGCTACCTTCAAGAGTGTTATAGCTAAGAGCGTCAGCGATATTTGCACAGAATTCAAGGGTAACGATAACGGTGACGAACCCGCCGAGGTAGGCTCAGGCCCTTCGACGGCTTGCAAATACTCCAACTCCGATGTCATAAGCTTTTAAGGATGGTGTCGCAACCCAAACTCTGCTCTGGCACTTTGCTCAGAGTGAGCTCTCACAAGGTGACGTTTGCGGTGAAATGGCACTTCAAAATTAGGCTTGTTTACTTGTATGTATTCTTTTCTTGTACAGTTGCCACCATGCGTGTACATAAAATCCTATGCCCTGTGGGCAGTTTTAATAAGTTGAACTCACTACGTGCAATAACTCAACTACCCTACTTATGCACCACCCCCACTTTTGCACCACCATCACCACCACTATCACCACTTATTTCACCAGGTCTGCCGCCCACCCATATACAACTTTCGGCCTCACTAGATAATTCAGATACGCTGGATTTATCCAGACTATCTATATCGCCGATATCCGTACTTTGCGCCTGTTGAATATCCCATATAGTGGCGAAGGTGCTGTTAGGCGATAGGGGGACCTTTTTCCTCTTGCGTTACTGTAGGTCCTCTAACTGGCTCTCTAACCGGCAGACCTTTTGCTCTAGAAGTATCCTTCTAGATGCCTCCTTATTATATCCTTTTTGCACCTTTCTAGATAGGTGACGAATAGTATAAGTATCTAACTTATCCTTAGCTAACTGGGTTAACTGGTGTAATTAATACTGTAAGTCAGCAGACCGATAAGGGGTTAGCTATAGGATAATAGATATAGCTTTATCCTACTGTTAGCTGCTAGGCTAGTTAGTCTGCTGGCTGGTCTGGCTGGTCTGTTAGTCCTTAGTTACTATAGGGTTAGATAGAGGTTACTATATAGATATTAGCTATAGTCTAGCTGACCTCTAGCTACTTCTAACGTTCTAGACTGTTATACCTATATCTCTAGCCCTTATATAACAGGCTAGAAATACCTTTTTACTAGTAACAGTTAAATTACTAACCTAGTTATCTAGATATCTAACCTCTTTTTAATAGGTATACTTTAATTAGCTAAAGACTAATATATCTAGTGGCTAGAGGATAGTAAAAGAGTGTAGCGGTAGATATAGTAGATATATCTTATTTTAAAAGTATTCTTATATAAAGTCTATAGATATATAGCTATAATACCTATCTAGAACTAGTAGTCTAGCTGCCTTTAGTTTACTAGGTATAATACTTAAGATAAAGACCTTTTTTAACTATTTAAAGGCAGTTTTTTTTTTTAATTATCTAGCTATTATTAGTATATATAAAATGCTATCCTTTATATCTAGATAAGTTAGATAAGAACCACTAGGCCTAGACTAACTTACCCTTATATATAACTAGTAGGTATAAAGACCTCCTATTAGCAGCTATACACTTAATAATAGATACTTATACCTAGGATCCTAGCTGCTTTTTTTAGATATATTAAGATACTGTAAAGCCTAACACTAGCCTATTAGATCCCCTACCCTCTATAATATCAGTTTTATCTATATTTTATCAGTTAGATAGATAGATTCCCTAAATAGTAAGGATATTAGTTAGATAATAAAAAAAACCCTAGATAACTTTAAAAGAATAGGCCTTTTATTACTAGGTATCTATTACTTTAGGTCGTTAGGTCCTAATTAATAGGTTTTACTATAGGAATTAGCGTATTTATCTCTTACCTAGGAGTTAATAGGTATCGCCTAGTATATGCTCTGCTAGGCCCTTTAGTTATTAATAGGTAGGGCCAGCGCCTAGGGCATCCTGGATTTAAACCTATCCAGCCATATAATCCTCCTAGGCTTAGGATAATCGCTGTATATAGATATAGGCAGTATTCTTTAATTACATGCTGTAGAACCGATGTCGAAGAGTATAGTATAGGATTCCCTAGTTTTGAGCTGCCTGGCAGATAAAGCAGTGGGTATCGATCTCCCTAAGTGCCTGTTAGAGCATAAATTCGGTATATGGCTTCATGATAGGTTAAAGAAGGTATTCTGAAAAAATGGCGCTGTTTGGCGATATATAGCAATTGTTATGATAGTTTGTAGAAGGTGGTGATGTTGTTGAAGGAGGAGAAGTTGGGTGGTGCAGAAGTGGGGGTGGTGCGGAAGTGGGGTATTAGAGTTATAAACATGATGACCAAATCATCATCACTTTAGCTTTAAATGGTTTCCTCCAGCATGTGAAAAATGATGAGGAGATGGGTATCTAAGAATGTAAACTCGCCTATTGTCAAGCGGCATCTAGATATATTCATTTTTAGACAAGGCTAAGTGAGCAAGTCTAAATTCCTTTATGGCTCCCTGCATTTCTGTCTGCTACACAGCTGTTTACCCTATATTTATGGTGTTCTGTTGTGTCGTACGACATCTCGACAGTAGAAATACCTGTATGGCAATGGTGCAGGCTTGGACTGGTTGGCTGAGGTTGCGGCGTGTGGGGGGATTGGTAGTCTGTGATTTAGAAACCGGACTTACGCCTCGACCGCCTGCGTCCAATAACCCTGGCTACTGTGATATAGTCTACAACCATCCTTCATAGTATATTGCTCTATCTACTAGTCTCCTCGTACCCTAACTGAGAGCTAGCACCCGATTCCCGAACACATAGTTGTATTATAGGTTGTTGTTACAAATTAGTGGTTCAACTATTCTTGTGGTTGGCCCAGGGGAATTGCCTTGGCAGCCTTGATAGGCCTGAGCCATGGGAGTGAACAATGCTGTCAGTAGAGCCTGCCGGGTCTAAAGTGCGAATTCTGTTCTGAAACTACCAATATGTAAAACAGCAAAGTATTTTTTACGTTTAGTCTGGAGTATTCGGCCTCTTTTTTGAATCGCGTGAGTAATCGAGTCGGAGGAGTAATTAGGTCACGCTCTGAGAGCCTTTGGACCTACTTAGCCATGTTCTCTAGTAGTCCCTCAACATTTTCCTGGCATTTTTCAAGGATTGGGATTTCAATGACTTGGAGCTTCTTACACATGAGTATCGTTAGTGTGAGATGAAATGCTCTATCAGCTTTTACTCGGACACCGGTAGCCCATTGTACTGTTGCCCACATGCAAGCACATTCCCATTGATGTATTCGAAAGTTCCACAGGCTTACAGAGATTTTTGGACGCCCAGGTGAGCACGTGGTACGATCGGGAGGACGCGTTGAAGAGAAGGATGATGCTGAGCATTGCGCGATACTCGAACTGACATAAGGACACTCAACTCCGAGCGGAGCTGCGAGCGAGCACCCCTGCCTCAAGTCCCAAAACTATGGACTCGTTCTAAGGTCCAATGGGGCAAAAGAACCAGCTGCAGGTGAATGCACAACAGCAGGTGCATCCCGTCTGACATCAGATTGCTGTGGATACCGAATCAACGCCACCAACTGTTCCACGCTTTTAGCCCAATCCTGGGATCCGAATGGGGTTAACCAAGCAGAATGTTATAGCTTCACACGTCCGGGGACTCAACCCTCCGTGTGTCTTGTTGGAGGTTCAGACGCCATGTCAGCATCCGCATATATAAATCCATCGTCCGCCCCCCCAAATACAATCTCATGACATTATCTAGCACTTTCTCATCTCACACCTGTTGAATGTTTCGTCTTTACCACTGTATAACCACGTACGGAATACCCCGAATCAAGCCACCGAAGCCATGTCACTCGTCGCATTTCGCAACTGGCGCACGCAGCACTACCCCCCGGTACCGTCCTTCACGGAGGAACACATCACGCCCCAGAATAGTCGTGTCTTTATCGTCACCGGTGGCAATGCGGGCGTCGGCTTCGAGCTGATCAAGCTCCTCTATACCACAGGTGCCACTATTTACATGGCATCGCGGTCCAAGGTAAGTGATCATCTCACCAATCCAGACGCTACTGAAGCGTGGCGATGCCGAGGTATCCCCCGCTTCCCCATTCATGCACGGAGACTGACGATTCGCACCCCCCCATCGCTAGGAACGAGCCGAGAAAGCAATCGAAGCGATTACCAACGCTGCTCCGACCCTCGAGAACCCAGGCGTCATCAAGTTCCTCCACCTAGACCTCGACGATCTTGATATTGTCAAGTCGGCTGCCGCATCCTTCGCGCGACAAGAGTCCAAGCTTGACGTGCTCTGGAACAACGCCGGCATGGGCGCTTTGAACGTGCCAGTGGGTTCAAGGACCAAGCAAGGCTTCGAGTCCATGATTGGCATGCACTGCATCGCTGCCCAGCTCTTCACCCGCCTCCTGCTTCCCCAGCTTCGCGCCGCCGTCGCGGACGGCCCAAGGGGCTCGGTCCGCGTTGTGTGGACCTCGAGCTACCTTGCCGAATCAACCTCCCCCGCCCACGGCGTCGACTTTGGTCTGCTTGACAAGGGCGCGACGGATCGTATGCGCAACTATGCCCAGTCCAAGGCGGGAAACTGGCTGCTTGGTCGGGAGATGGCAGCTCGCCACGGCGCGGAGGGCATCGTCAGCGTTACCCAGAACCCCGGCAACGTGAGGGCGGGCTCGTATGCCGGAGTCCCGGCCCTCGCCATGCCAATCATCAACTTTTTGTTCCTGCACGAGACAAAGTACGGCGGTTATACGGAGTTGTATGCCGGGCTCTCGCCCGAGATATCGCTCGAGACCAACGGCGCCTATGTCATGCCCTGGGGACGCATTCGTCCCGACAGAGACTGTCCGAGGAAAGATCTTTTGGATGCCATGAAGTCTGAAGCGCAGGGCGGAACGGGCTATGCTGCCAAGTTCTGGGACTGGTGTGAAGAACAGTGGGAGCCTTTCGTCTAGTCTCGCTTGACACGGGCATGGCATGAAGTGGAATCCATCCTGTTGGCTATCTTTTATCCAGAATTGGCGCCGTTGTTTCGTGTACCTGATAAGAGCCTACTTCGTTAGAGAAAACGCGTTGCCCCCTCTTGATTGACGTCGCGTGGAATGTAACAAGTGTTAGTTACTGCCCCACGACTGACGGCGTCGTTTTTTACGTGACAATTGATCTCCGAATTAACCCGCCATCCCCGAATTCTTTGTAGGTCTTCTTCCTGAGCCTTTGATTCCTATTTTCTTTTTTCCGTTGTTTAAGCTATCCGAGGTTGATGCTTCCCGAAGAATTCCAAGACGTAACATCATCAATTGTGAATGGTTTCCAAGTTTACATATGAGTGCCCTGTATGACGTTATGACTGGCAATTAAGCATGTCTTGTACTCTGCTATACTGTAGTAGGTTAGTGTGATGAAACGCATTTATACTGAAAGTCCTCGCTCAAGCAGTTTGGGGCGTAATGGTTAGTCATGGAGATCGACAATTCCCAGAAAAGCTTTAGACGAAACCGGGGAAAAGGGCAATCGATGGTCCCGAAGCTGAGCTTATACAGGCTCTTTTCTTTAAACTACCACTAACGGCTGTCAGAGTATTCCAGCAGTTTTTTATTTATAGAAAACATCACCCGGTAGGTTTCGGATGTATTCGGTACGCGTTACCTTGAATCGCAATGATACTAGTATGACCTGAATGGATACTTTGAATGAGAAAGTTAGATTTTTTTTATCGCCTGAGCTTTGATTGATTGAAGGGTATCGTCCCACAGAAAATAAAAGACTGAAGCGCTGTAAACTTTATCTGTTCAGGCTGGCGCCCACCCACCCCGCAGCGATGACTGTTCCTAATGTTGACAGTCGGGTCTCGCGGGTTTATTTTGGACGATCAAACCCTCCTCCCTCCATCGTCGGATAATGCCATGCGGTTTCGTCTGATAAAATCACTAGAATCAATAACGTCGCCGCAGAGTTGCTGACAAGATTTCAGCCAGCGTGTTTCAGTCGGCCATCCGACTAAGCGGGAGATCGTGTCACTGCTCCTGGCGATAAGGGGCCAAACCCACGATACCTGGTCACATAGCTTATCAGACCGCCATTATTAAGTGGGATCCTAGCAATCCACAAGCTTTTCTAGCAGGTTGCGTGGAGGAAAGTCTAATATAGTTACCAGACAGTCTTGTGTAAATTACAGTCGACGGACACATATAAGGATTGGATCGTCCGTCACACAAATACAAGGCAAATGCGAACTCCGAAGTCTGGAAGCCTTGGTGGTCCTATTGAAATTCACCTTCAGTCTTTGTCACAATTGAAAATACTCCTCTGATGCCAGATACGTGTTCGATCACCTACAGTCTTTTTTACGCTTGAAGGCACGCATCTTACGTCGAATACGTGCTCGATATGAATCTCCGCTTCCTTTTCGTCGTTCTCACGCAAATTGCACTCTGCTGGGCCGGCATATCCAATTCCGTATGTTCACCCCTTGTATCAATCTTAACAACACATATCCTCTCCAGGATGAAACCGAGCTGCCCAGCTGACTCTGGAGACAGAACAGGAAAGGCGCTTTACAGCACCGACCAGTTGGAGGCCCCGAACGCGTCCTCAAAGGAGGTGAGAGAATCGTCGTGTCTTGGATCTTGAGTCAGGGAGTAATAATGCGCAAGACCGCAATGCCGAAATACAGCCTATAGCCTGTTGTGCGGCCGAAGAGAAGAATTCTACGACGTGCTTAAACGTGTTAACGCTCTCTAGAGGGTCCTTTTTTCAGCGATGAAGTCGGTGGCGAGGTGTTGTTGATACGAGCGGCTGGGATAAACAAGAGGGTTCGGCCACTGTGCCGGTTATCAAAGCATTACAGATGTTAGCTACCCGGTCAAGAGCCGAGATGATATGGGCTCTGGGGGGCATTAGGTCCAGTATTTGTTGAAATGTGTTGTTATGTACTTAATTAAATCCGACAGTCCACGTGGCTCAACCCGCCTATCCGGCATTGCGAAACGAGACAGGTGAACTAGAAAATGCCACGAGGCCGCTCAACAACACACGTACAGGTGACTAGCTAACCAAACCATGATGATTGTTGACCCATCAGTGTAAAGAACCGCCGCTTCTGGGAGATTTGGGGTCTGCGGGCTTACGGGCAGGGGTTCAATTCTATATGAAGTTTGGTTTCCGCTTGGCAATCTATATCAAATCAATAATGACACAAGAAACAAGCATCGGGGAAAGGTTGGAAGCGGTTATGAAGCTTGCGCCAAGACAGACCCATAGAAACCACGTTTGTTGAAAACTTTGTCGGATCATTGTGCAATACCTGATGTAATACAACATATGACCAATGATTGAACAATAGTGCTACTGAGGGCAAGACGTATGATTCTTTTTACTCGAGCGCCTGTAAAAGTGTATCTGTACGAATGACAAAGGGAAAAAATGTAATGTATTACACGTAGGTATCACCATTGGTACAGATGGACAGATGGATGCCGTCAACCCAGACACCGACCTTCATGTTCCACCCCACGACTCCGTTACAATGCAAGTCATTCCTTACACGCATGAATAAAACAATAAAAAAAAAAAGGGAAAAAAAGAAGAGGAAAAATGGAAACCCCTTTGTAGCATTGGTATCTCTTTTTCCGTGCCCGACTCTGTTTGAAACTCCTTAGAAGCAGAAGACGGCGTCGGTCATCTTGGCGACGGCACCGGGCTTCTCGAAGCCCAAGTCCGCCAGCGACTTCTTGGCGGCGGCGACCATGCCCGGCGGGCCGCAGAGCATGACGCGCGCGCCGTCGCCGGGGGCGGGGAAGCGTTCGGCCATCATCTCCTTGGTGACGTAGCCGACGCCGTGGGCCCAGTTTTCCGGGGGCGTGTCGAGGAGGTAGTGCAGCTTGAGGTTGGCGGGGTAGCGGCGCGCAAAGGCCTCGAGCTCGTCGCGCAGCAGGATGTCGGCCTCGGAGCGGTTGGCGTAGATGAGGCTGACCTCGGTGGTGTCGCGGTCGTCCTCGCAGATGGCGCGGATGAGCTGGTACATGGGGGTGATGCCGGTGCCGCCGGCGAGCATGCCGATCCTGCGGGCCATGTTGGGGCGGTAGCGCATGGCGCCCTTGGGCCCGCGGAAGAGCACCTCGTCGCCGGGCTCGAGGTTGGCGAGGTACCTCCCCGTCAGCAGGCCGTCGGGGTAGCAGCGGATGACGAGCACGAGGCGGCCGAGGTCCGAGTTGTTGGAGGTGGGGGTGTAGGACCGGCTGACGGACTTGCCGTCGATCTCGGCCTTGATGGAGACGTGCTGGCCGATGGGCAGGCCGAGGACGGTGGTCGGGGTGGGCAGCTCGAAGACGAAGCGGTAGACGTTGGGGGCGAGGAGGGTCTTTTCGACGAGGGGGAGCGGGTGGTAGGAGACGGGATCGAGCCAGCCGCGCTGGTTGAGGGGGTTGGGCCTGGCGACCTTGGGAATCTTGAGGTGCGGACGGTAGTGCATGGGGGTGATCTCGTAGTGGAGGAGCTTGGATGCCTCCTTTGCGGCGACGGAGCCCGCGACGGCGAAGAAGGCCGAGGCGACGGCGAAGCCCTCGAGGAAGCCGAAGGCGGAGCGCTTGGCGCCGGGGACGCCGCCGCCGCCGCCGCCGCCGAACGAGAGCCACGATGGGAGCTGGAGGTTGAGCCTCTGGATGGCGGCGAGGGCGTCCCGGCCGGCCGGGGTGGAGGCGGCATGGCGGGCGGCGACGGCGCCGAGGCCGATGAAGAGGGCGGCGGCGGCGGCCTGGGATGCGGCGCGGGCGGCGGAGGAAGAGGAGGCCGGGGCGGCTGCAGGGGCGGACTTGGGGGCGAGGCGGACGGCCTTGGGCGCGGAGCGCTTGTTCACGCCTTTGAGCTTGCCGACGCGGAATTCGGCCATGATCTCGAAGGCGTCCTCGGAGTGGCCCGCATTGTCAAAGGCTTCGCTGGCGTCTACGCCGGCAGCCTCGATGAGGACTTCTGCGCCACCTGGATGGTCGTGGACGTACTTTGTGACATCGTAGACTAGGTAGGGGGGGTTAGTGGGATGCTTTTTCTGTAGTTTGGCACAATCCAAGGGGGAGGGGGGGCGGGTTTAACGTACCATTACCGTGGATGACCATCCAGCAGTCGTTGGCTTCCTTGTGAGCGGCAACCTCCTTGGCCGTAAATTCGGGGTTTTCTGTTGTTGCCATTATGTCTGGTTTGTCTCTTGTGTCGTGTTGTGCTCGAAGGGGGTATCTCTGCAAAAAGACTAATAAGAAGGGAAAAAAGACGGGGGGGGGGGGGTTGGTTAAGGATGTGCTGTAACACAGTTGAAATGTGCCTGTGTTGATATGATAGGGGAAATTATTTTTATCTTAAAGTAAAGAAAATGGGGAAGCCGTGTCGATCGTGATGTAGACAAGGCTGTTCTATACGGTGGTAGTAGTAGTAGAATACGACCCCCTTTTTCGTCTTTCCTTTTTTCTCTCTTTCACATCTACAGAGGATGGGGTTTCGGGACGTGGAAGCGCAGGATTAGTATTTATCGACATGCAGGAATGAATTGACGGCAGGCGAATCGAGGTATATCCACAATTAGTGAAAACCCGGCACGAATCGAATACCTACCTACCTACCTAGCCGGCCTGGCCTGGACCATAGGGCCATTGACTTGGTTGATTTGGGAAGGATGGGTAATGTCCGAAGAAAGATGCCGAGGCTCGAGATAAGTGTGGGCATCGCGGTCTAGGGGATGATGTCGGTATGCACTAGTACCTGAGGTAGGTACGATACTGTACCTAGGTAAGCAGGTAAGGTACCTACTTGATATGTATGTATGGGGCAGCCTGACAAAACAGAGTGTCGGGATTGGATTGGGTGCCGGGCCGTTCCACACCACACGGCGGCCCCGATGGCATGAGCGAAGGATACCCAGTTGGTCGGCCTAAATAACTTGTTTTCCCCGGGACGCACGAGTCGTTTGCTGTCTTGGCCCCGAATGCAATAGGTACATACCCAAACGGCGTGTATACTGTAGATGCATTTCTTACCTTGTGTGTAATGAATGGTTGATGAACCTGTCATGGCGATCCGCATTTACCGAGACTCAAGCGAAGGGAGTTGGCAGTGGTTATTGATACCGCAGATACCTACAGTCGGATATTTATCATTGAAGCCATTGAAACCGCAGCCACTACGAATTCCACCGCATCTGGATCATCCGGTTGCTTGGTGGTTGGTTCCGCCAGTAGTATGTTACCGTAACCTATGTTATCGGTAAGGGGGCAGGGCAGGGGCATGCATGATGTTGAGAATGGGTCTGAAGAGCTGCTTATCTAAACCGCCATGCTTTGTCAGAAACGTAATGCGACCAATGATACTTGGGTATGTATGTGACTGTGCAGGAAGGATAGGATCCACTCCTTCCTTTCTTCCGTCCTTCCTGAACCGAGGCGACGGATTTCGGGATTTGGACGGCGCGACTATGGACAGCCTCGGCACACGAGTACGTACCTGCCTGCTATGTACATTGCTAGGTACAATACATGCCTAGGTACCTACCTACTGAGTAAGTAGGTGCCTGCCTAGGTACGGACGGTACCCTAAACGGTGGCTCCACTCCACTCGGCCCCTCCTGCCCTGCAAATTTTCTGAACCTCGCCGGCCGACGCCACGACGAGACGAGGGAGAGCCGCAGTCAGTCAGTCAGTCAGTCAGTCATTACGCCTTCGTCTTTTGTTCGCCACTACCAAGAATTCGCAACAATACGGATACACTGTGGAATACATACATTACACTTCCTTGCCAATCATTCATTGTACGGTGTACGATGTACGATGACGAAAACTTCCAACAAGACGATTCGAACGGCAAGCCCACCGGCCCCTTTCGAATCCCGACGGGGAAAAGGGGCTCTGCTTCTCGAAGCTGTCCGGCATTGTTGAACAACGACTGACTACCTACCTACCTACCTATCCGTACTATCTGTATCCATACTTCGTACTCTGGACGAAGTATTCGTACTACCATGTACGTATGTACCCACCTCGGCACCCTGAGATTCTCTACACTAGCGCAGATCTACCATGTCTAGCTAGCCCTATCAACGTTGCGCATCAAGGACCGGACCCAAATCTCCCATTTTTTCTTTCGTGCCAGGCCAGGCATGCGTCGGTCGGCCCAATTCTGCTTCTCGCCCTCGCCCTCTACACTATCTCTCTCTCTCTCCCTTGACGGAACCCGTCTCGTCTCGTCTCCTCTCACCATCAATGCTTCACACAACCCAGTCCCGCTTCTTTCTCGGACTTGATCACCCATGAAGTCATAGCATAGTCCCCCCAGTCAACGGGCCCTTGAGATGAACCTCGGCAGGCCACTTTTTCGCTAAACACCTCAGCTTCCTTTGCTTCTTCTGTTCCCACCCAAGGAATTAACAATCACCATTGTCTAGCGCCGGATTGGATAACCTTGTCTCTTCCTATCGCCATCTATACTAGCTACCTATCCGCTATGGGGGTACGTACTGTTTAAATTGCCATCTATTTTTTCCTACTTATATATCGCGAACTGGGTGCATCCATAAACCCCCCCCATCGGCCACAGCTACTTCGCTCGGAAGATTTGTATTAATTGCTTTTACCTGTTACTTCCATACCATCTTTATTTAATACATACTCGCTTTCAGCTCTGCCTGCGCTTCTTGCCTTGTTCAGACACGAAT
Source organism: Colletotrichum somersetense (assembly GCA_030867255.1). Lineage (NCBI taxonomy): Eukaryota > Fungi > Ascomycota > Sordariomycetes > Glomerellales > Glomerellaceae > Colletotrichum > Colletotrichum somersetense. Next base: position 79,053 of record MU843531.1, read on the forward strand.
CACACCTAGCACACCTAGCATACAGTAGTGCACCATGTCATCACAACGCTTCTACCTCTTGGGTGAAGACCCTTCAGTCACGACAGAGTTCGAGATACCCGCCTCAACCGACGAGGAGGGCCTCCAGCATCTCGCCGCCTCCCATTTCGCCGTCGTCGACCACAAGGGTAAGCAAGCCACTCACTCGACGCCTCACTGCCGTGCCGCCCCGATAGTAGCCAGCTAACAAAAGCCTCCCAGGCGTCGGCTTCGTCTCCGGAGATGAGGCTCTGACAACAGTCGCCGATGTCCTTGCCGCCGAGGGCCCCGTCGCCATCACCATCGATGGCCACGCCGTCCGCGAGGTGCCAGGTCCCAAGGGCCTGCCCTTCATCGGCAACTACTTCGAGGTTTACCCCGACCACTTGGGCAACCACCAGCGCCTCTTTGAGAAGTACGGCCCCCTCTTCAAGACCAACAACATGGGCTCCGTCATCTACCACACCAACGACCCCGCCCTCGCCAACATCATCTTCTCCGAGAGCGACTTCTTCACCAAGAACATCATCCCCGGCCACCCCCTCTACCCCATCAAGAACAAGGAGTCCGGCGTCTTCCTCGGCGACACAGACACCCCCGAGTGGAGGGAGGTTCACAAGTTCCTCCCGCCCGCCCTCGGCCCCAAGGCCGTCCGCCACTACGCCCCGACTATGCAGGCCACCATCGAGGACGCCTTCAAGGTCTTTGACGAGCTCGACGAAAAGGGCGAGGCCTGGAACGTCTACCCCTTCATGCTCAAGCTCGGCTCCCAGGCCGTCGGCAAGCTCGTCCTCGGCATGGACTTCAAGCACTTCACCGCAGTCGACGCCCCGCCCCACGAGATGGTCCTGCGCATTGCCCAGTCCCTCGAGCTCAACAAGAAGATCACCTCCATGGGTAGCTGGTACGCCGCCCTGCCCTTCGGCGACCCGCAGCGCCTGCGCGATGCCCGCGGCCGCATCGAGCAGATGATGGCCGAGTCCATCGAGAACGCCTCCAAGGGCATCGAGGACCTCGACCTGCAGGAGGCCGCCGTCCGCGCCGACAACATGGTCGACTACGTCCTCCGCGCCAGCGACTCCCGCGGCAACAAGCTGCCCCGCGAGCGCATCATGGAGCCCCTCGTCGTCGCCACCGGCGCCGGCTTCACCACCACCTCCTCCCTCCTCTCCTGGCTCCTCTACGGCCTTGTCGCTTACCCCGGCATGCAGGAGCGCCTGCTCCAGGAGCTCGTCGACAACGGCTTCGACGAAAACACCCAGATCGACGCCGAGCTCACCCAGAAGCTCACCTTCCTCGACAAGTACATCAAGGAGACCCAGCGTCGTCACAACCCCTCGTACCAGCCCGCCCGCACCTCAAAGGTCGACATGATCCTCCCCGGCGGCTACAAGCTGCCCAAGGACTCCATTTGCATCCCCGCCCTCCACCACATCCACAACAACAACCTCGTCTGGGACAACCCCGCCCGCTTCGACCCCGACCGCTGGGACACGGACAAGGTCAAGAACCGCCCCGCCGCCTCCTACGTCCCTTTCGCGGCCGGCCCCCGCATGTGCATCGGCTTCAACTTTGCCCTCCAGGAGGTCAAGGTCTTCCTGCCCAAGCTCGTCTACCGCTACAAGTTCACCATGGCCCAGGAGGGCCCCATCGAATACGACCCCATGTTCCAGCTCATCCGGCCCAACAACCTCTACGTCCGCGCCGAGAAGAGAGTCAAGTGGCCTCCCAGGTCTGACGCCTAGGTCCGCCATTCGTAGTCGCCGGGAACAACAAACAAACCAAAAATTTGGAGAAAAGGAGGGACTGTTTCGCGGGTTGATAAATGTTTCTTTGTACCATCATTGTCGGTGTTATACCCTGGAGCATTGCTTGGCGCAGATATGGGAGGTTGTTTTTCTTTGGGGTTTAGATCTCACGATACAGTCAGAGAGCGCTGGAAACAGGTCCAAATCTAATTACATGATTTTTTCTTCGTGCCACTGCATTCCCCCTGACGCGGCGCATGAAACCCTTCTCCGCAGAAACGTTGCGCACTCATGATCTTCTTTGCCAAACTGCTCCGTGTCGGACGTCCCCCGGCATAGTATATTCGTCATTATCAGATTTCAACGAAGGCCCCCTGCTGGATATACCCCCCTTCTCGCCCCGTATGAACCCTCTACATCCCGGCTCGCGGCCACAAACCTCGCCCCCTCCCAGACGCAACTGCCACACGGCCGCCTCCTCCGCAAGCTCCGGGGCGAAGGGCGTGCTCCGCACGGGGGGCCCGGGGGTGGTCGCTCGCACCCACGTGGGCCAGTCCCGTATGCAACACGATGGCTGTTACGGCCTCCACCTGCGTCTTATCTCTGGCTACTAGTACCCGGCGGCTTGCCCTCGGCTTTGTGGAAGGTAGAGATGAGCCCCTAGTAAGCCATGTCAAGCGCCATCTATCCAACAAGCTCGGTAATGTGAGCCTGTACCGTCGATTCACCCCCTCCCCCCTTGACGCCCAACGAAAGATGACCTATCGAGGTTTTGTATACTGTACGTACCAAGGTACGTTTGTCCAACACTTCTCAACCACTTGGCGGTAGTCTCGTTTCGGGGTCTGCATGCAGGAACTAGGCGTTTCTGATCACCTTCATTGTCCAAGCCTCTCTGTCCGACAGACGTTGAACCTCGGATGACCATCTCCTGTTCACGAAGCGCACCGTCGGCCCGGGCTCGGAACCCATTCAGAGCATTGGCACTCGGACCCTCGCTGCAAAACAGAAACAAAACGTTCCTTAGGCATCATCCTCAAACCCCAGCCATTCTTGCACGACTCCCGCCACAGCCCGAGCCGCCTTCTCCTCGGCGTAAGCCAACGGGGCGTTACCCCGGGCCCGTCAGGCACGGGAGGGAACCCGGTGGCGTCGGGCCCGCCTCGGCGCAGTCGACTGGTACTTGCCCCCCGCCCCCACCCCCCCCGCTCTGCTCACCTAGTCCCTGCTCAGCGCCGCGTAGACCGCGGTGGCCGCGCCCTGCGGAGGGCTCTTCAGCCCGCGCATGACTTCCCGGAAGGCCTCCTCTCCGAGCCGGGCCCTGACTTTGTCGATGGCGAACGCCCTCTGCTGCCTCATGCGCATCGGGACTGAACCCCGGGTGCAGCGAGAGCGCGTGGAGGCCCCGGGTGCCCTTGCGCGCCGAACCCAGCCTTTCCATGGACATTTCGACCAGGCGCAGCGCGCCGCCGCCGCCTGGATTCCCCGTTCCCCTCTGTGATGCTCCTGACGCCCAGATAGACGGTGGCGCCGGTCGCGCGGAGGGCCCGCGCCGTCTCCAGACCGATGCCCTGATTTCGCGCCGGTGACGAGGATGGGGGGCTGTTGTAGTTCTCTATTTGCACAGCTTCTGCCCAATCTGCGAAACAGAAAACTCATATCGCCAGTCCCCTTTGGCAGGGGGAGCCGCCGCGCCAAACCTTGCCTACACCTCGAAAACCATGGTGAGGTCTTGAGTCGCGATATGTCATTTGTTGGACGCCCGCACTCGGAGGCGTTAAGGTTCACGCTAATGGGAGGGGGGAGCGTGGCTGAGCAGGTGTTTGTGGGATGCGGGAAGACGAGCCGGCTTCCCGGGAACAGTAACCCGGACCAAGTATTTATTGAAGCACTCTCAACCGGTGCAATGTCCTCGTTGCTCGTCGGCTCATTGTCATTTGTGATAGCGAGAAATGCAACGCCATTATTGATCCAACTCCCTCAATCCACCGCCTCTTGTGGGACACTTTGTCTCCAGCGGGATGCTTTGTCTCCAATGGGATATTTTCTCCGGAACGCGCGGGTGATGATAGCAGACTTGACTGAACCAAGATTGTCAACATCTCGTATTTGGACCATTTCCCAGTACTGATATATTATAGATGACAAAAGATGCCTGGACAACTGACTCTGTGGCCGCTTGACTAGGCCTACTGATATACTAAACTGGAAAGTTCAACTAGAACTGTTTCATGCTGTCAAGTGCCTACTATCTGTATGGATGGACTCTTCGGCGGTCAGGAACCATACGGCGCCCCTGGTGAGTTGGAGAGAGATCTGCACGGGATTTCCGTTTCTTCAATTTTAAGGTGTTATTGGCACACCCATGTCTTTGAGAAGTAGCCGTCATGACCCCTGGTATGCAACCATACTCGTGGTAGAGTGAGAGGTTGAATGCTGTGCTCGAGGGCCCAAGCTCATGAATTACTAGACACTCACTATTATTGATAAACTCAGTCACTCCAGGCCCTCCCTAGCAAGCGGTCTAGTGCAGCTACTCGTTGGTATGGGCGAGAGCCCACTCATCGTGGGTTTTTTGCGCCTAAGCGGACTGCAGAATGAGATGTAAATGGAAGCGCTGATAGACGCTGCATAGGTCAAAGCAGTATCACAATATCTCATCCTCTGCCACAGACTGGCGGTCAGAAACTATAATATTGGACTATTACTATTAACTGGGTTATTCTGAAGGTAAATTTGCGTACCAGGGATCATTACAGATGATCTCATCGCTTCCTGCACTGGCAGGTCCGAAACTGACTACTCATGATGCACAAGACAGCGAGAACGAACAACCCTTTACAAGAACGACAGCGAACCGTTCACCTTATTCGTATTCTGGAAAATCTCATTAGACCATGCATCCCATTGAAAGGAGTACAGTGCCAGGTTTACAACGTTCACGTGGAAAGTCAGAGGACATCAGATGAGGCGAGCCGTGCAGATGACGTTTCATCACAGGGCAAAGACTACCAATACCCTCAGTGCGCGAGGGGGGCCAGTGGCTATCGGAACCTTGTTGGGCCCCAGCTCTCTGCCGAGGCAACTCGTTGCCATAAAACAAGGTATGCTTCTTCCCGAAAGGTTTCTGTGTGCCAATTTGTCTCCCGCTTCACCTTTGCCACTCGTAGCAAGACATTACCGTCACGATGCCTTCGTCAGATTCGTCTTCCGGCCTTGGCAAGGGGAACATCGCATTGTCCGGCGCCGAGGAGACGCTTCTTCTTACACTTTATGCGCGCGCATTAGACGCCGAGTCCCCGCGCCCAATCCTGAGCGATCAGTATGCTGTCGAGATAGTCTCGGAGATCAAGGACCTAGGGTATGACTTCAAGCGCACCACGGTGAGCCGTCTGAACACGGCGGTGCTTGCAACCGCAGCCAGCATGCGCTCCCGCATGCTCGACATATGGACCGCAAAGTTCCTGAGGAAACACCCAGGTCCTGCTACCGTGGTCCATCTGGCTTGCGGCTTAGACACGCGGAGCCTTCGTGTCCGGTGGCAAGGCGAAGGCCGCTTGTGGATCGACGCGGACCAGAAGGAGGCGGTCGACCTCCGACGGAAGCTCATTAAGGAACCCGAGCCGAGCAAGGGCGAATACCGGCTCATCCAACCGAACATCCACGATGACGCATGGCTTGGCGACTACAAAATCCCCGCGGACCGGCCGGCCTTGGTCATTTTCGAAGGTCTTACGCCCTATCTCACCCCAGACGAAGTGTATGGTCTGCTGCGACGCATAGTGAGCTATTTCCAGCAGCGCGGTGTCCACGGCGAAATCCACTTTGATGTCATTGGAGCACTCACAACTTTTTCCGTCAACACCTGGTTCAACGGGACTTTTAAGGTTATGGGAACGAGATTTACCTATTACCTGAATGATCCCAGAACCGTGGAGCAAAATGTTCCCGGGTTGAGGTACAAAGAGCGGATCTTCGGAATGCCAGATCTTCTCATGGCAGGGTGGCTCCTTGGCTTGGTAGTAGGATTCATCGGTTGGCTTACGGATTTGCTCGGCATTACTGGTTGGATCGGAGGAGGTTACGCGTTCGAATTCTGATTCGCTAAACATGGCAATACCATATGGTATATGCTGTCGCATATACCAAAATCATGTTTCTCATTGCTTGGTGTCTTTAAATATACTGTATTCCCAATGCGTGGTGCTACAACATCGTACCAAAGCTGTACAATGAAACTCGGAAATAGTTTGAGAACAGGTGCGATCTACTGCATTGGCACTGAAGATTTGATAAATGGGCTACGCTTGTTGAACTAATAGCCGTCCTTGCCACGCTAACTATGATCGAGGCGTGATGTCATCGTAATTGTAATGTTGAATCAGCTAGTCTACTGTGATATGATGCTGATCTGTCACTATTCAATTGCCGAACAGGCTAACACTGTCCAATATTCCTGCCCCGTTCCCATCGATGATGCTATGGTTGAATCGCCAAAGCTTTCTTCTCGCTGAGGAGCACCTGCACACCACAAGCAGCAATCGTCCATACTCCCAGCACAAAATTACTCCTGTGCACGCCTCCTCCACTCGCTGGTCGATCAGGGTCAAAGTGTACCAGTTGCGCGGCAAAAGATGCTGTCCACACTCCCATCCAGCTGAACCAGAGCCACAATGAGCCGAACCTGAGAAGGTACAAGGGAATACACATCAGGATGGGGCTGACGAGCACTAAGAGGAACCTGTGGAAGTGTCTCCCCGCGACCGTGTAGAAGGAGTTGACGTTGATCTTCTGATCGTCCGCGATGTCCTGGTAGCTGTAGGCGGTGTTCAGGTAGATGATCCAAAAGAATACCATGCAACAAAGAGGCAGGCAATAACCAATGCTATCTCCAATCGATTCGTATCGTCCGTGGATCGCTGATCGCCCAAGAACCGCGGGCCACGCGATGGTGAAGCCCAGGATGTACTGTGGGTAGATTCGAAGCTTCAGTGCCATAGGCCGCTTGCCGTATGGGTAGAGGATTGATGCGACAACGACCGGGAACATGTGTCGGAATCTGTCTCGTCATTATCTATTAGTTACGGTATCTTTGGTTTGGGAGATGCGGAAGAGAAATTGCGGCGACGTACACATCTTTTCCATCAAGCATGTTGTGCACGACAGCCAGAGACATGAGCAGCTGAAGGACCATCCATAACATGGCATCCACCGTGGTAACGGTGCCAGAAGCCAGCGGGCGGTCCTTTGTTCGCGTGACCTTCGCGTCTATGTCCCGATCAACCCAGTCATTCCACACCATGCCTGCGCCGCAAAAAAGATAGGCGGCGAGGGAACATAGCGCAGCTTGTCGGAAGATGAAGGCGGGCTGTATGGTTGTGTTTGGGTCGACAAGCTCGGACGCTCCCGCAAGCAAGACAGACCAGACTATCGCATGCTCAGTAACGTGAAGTCTGTCCGCACGATTTTCGCGACTTACCTCCTGCAAATGTGGTGAAGATAGGGTTGTATTTATTGAACCGGGAGAGGGTCACCAGGTGCCAGAGAAGAGTGACCTTTTCTGGCTTGGGCTTTCCGCTGTATATCTCTTTGCATTGTTTGGCGGACTGCTCCAGCCTGTACAGGGCAATGGCATGTGAAATGCTTTTGTACAACATACCGACTCCGAAAATGATGACGGCGACGATTGTGGTTTGATTCAGGAGGAGGCGTTGAGCGAGAGCCTGTGTTCATGAAGCGGACCAAACGCGCATGCTGGTTTTAAAAGCTCGTCCTTTAAACCCCATGACCATCCGTAATCGGTCTCCGCCTTGATATTCACCCACAAGAGGCCACCAGCGCCGCATGTGCGTTGGTTTCAAGTATGACGTAGCTTGTGCTGTTGAGTTCATTTGTGCAGGGAAGTTGCTGAACGTTCATGCCGAAGTGAGGAGGTTCTCACGTCTCGGCTTGTATGGCATTGATCAAGACATCTAAGCACTGTCTGTGTGGTGGTGCGGGCCCATTCCACGTTCTTCCCAACCACAACGCCCAAACGGCCCTTCATCCGCTGCGACTGGATGAAGGGCTTCTGACAAGCGGAAAGGGACCTAATTATGGCATTTTTATTTGTTGGGACAGACAAGAACAGGAGACGCCGTCAAGACGATGAATGATGGCCAAAAGGACGACATTCAGCAGGCCAGCACAGTACGCCCAAACACACTTCGGTTCATCTGAAATCCAGAACAATGCAGGTCTTCCTACGAACATGCGCCTCCTGAGGACAACTGGCATACCAAACTAGTCAGTCACACGCTTCCTCCTCCATTTCAAGCGACCCGTCATGGACATACCCAAGAGAAAATCAATTGCGGAGGTCGCGTCGAGGGATGTCCGTTGCAGCATGAAGAACATATGGCTGCGGCCCCCTTTGGCCCACACGAGTGCCGTCGAAACGGTCTAATCAGTGCCGTACACGTAATCCAACGAGCCAGCCGCATCCCGGCCCGTGCTATTGTAACCTCGACACAAGGGCGAATCCGCCTCATTTTCGAGCGGGGACCAATTATGAACTCGCTTGGGCGCCTTGAAATCGGTGGCCATTGAACATGAACCGCTGACATATCGATATAGGGGGCAAAGGAGACGAGCAGACGTGTCCGTTTTGGGTGGGGACACTATCCACATCATATATTTAGAGCAAACTACGGATATATATGAGTCTTATGCCAACCTGCGGCTGGAAGCCTGAAACGGGGCTTTAGGGAAGGATATGCTTGTTTCTGGTTGGACAACTGAACGATGGCACCGCCATTTTCAGATGCGTGGACTGCTGCTTGTAACCAAGACGATTCGATGATCGATGCGTGCCGTTGTTCCGCCGGACGCGGGCTCCACTCATTGCAGGGATTTGTAGGGTTGCATACGCACGTCAACTTTGACTTCACTCCCACCTCTGGGCTTGATGGTTCGTTAATGTAGTGTGCCAGTATACAACCGAATCTCCTAATTGGGTGACGGAATATGACATCCAGAGCCATTCATCAATCGCTTCATACAAATTCACCAATTAGCTATCCATCACGGCAAACTAGAAAACCAAGCAGAGCTGTCCGACCAATTCTGCGGCGAAGAGGCTTGGAGAATCATCACACCGCAGAGACTGATCCGAGTCAGGTGCTTCTGGAAGGTTCCTCACCACCTACGATTTGGTGTCTTGAAGAACCGTCAAGACAAATCTAATCAGACTCGAGACCGGTAAAGTGCGTTCGAGCTCTATAGGTCTTGATCATTGAGTCTTGGCTTAGCACATTCAACCGGTAGCGGAAGGTTCAAATGGTCAATTCATCCACCGTGACATCTGTTTGCTGGCCCTTTATATGACAGCAGGGTTCATACGAATGGCCTTTGCACAGTTGCAAGCAAAGACGCTTGAGGGCAAGAAGTATTATATAAAAAAATGAACACAGTCTCTTGTGACATTAGTGTCGGAATGACGATCTCGTAAAAACTCGCCTCAATCATCTTAGTGGCTCTCTAACGTAGCTGCCCGTAATGATACGGACGAACCGCACCAATACTTTTAACACTAGGTGTAAAACTCTGAACCAATCACATTTAGCCTGACTAATAATAGCATTAGACCTGAGCTTGCTTTATCATGTACTAAATTACTGGATTCTACTATTGCATAGGTCGAACGCTCTCGGTTAAGGTTGTGGCCACTCTAGTTGTACTATCAATCATTATGTACTAATGATGTACGGGTTGCTTCCTCGCCATGATGACTGATGCTTGGAAGAGGCGTATGACTAACCAACGTTTTTCACTGAACTGGCCTGTGTTTTGGGGGTCAACAGGGGCGTAAAACTATGGCATGTCCAGGGCTTTGCTGTTGCGAATAAGAATATACTTGTGCAGTCTGTGGGCACGGTGTATGGGCACTGCTCCCAAGCTTCTCATATTAGTGTAGTTAACTGTAGATTATAAACCAATAGCTCTTCATATGCTTGCAAAGGTGAAGGTTAAATTAACTGTAGAGTTATGTATATCGTTCTTCTAATTACAGCAAGATATCACTATCATAATATCCGACCAATCCTTGTTTAATCTATGATGAAGAGGAATTTCAGTCTCCACGCAGGATATCCGTCTATTTGCGACCGCCATGTCCTACTCCGGCATTCTGCTTCTTCAAATGGTCTTCATGGGCGTGCTCAACGCTCAGTCCCAATCCATCAAGGGTGGCATGAGTGACCGCCTTGGTGGCTATCTCGTTCTCGGTAATGGCAGAGACGCCGTGTTCTACTCCAGCAATGGCTATGGCATCGGCACCCGCAGCGAGACCGATGCCAATGATTGAAATGCCGAGGGTAAAGGGTAAGGCCATGCCGTTGAGGGCTGTCGATGTAGAAGCACTGGAAATGAGGCGCGTATATTTTTCCCACTCCCTTTGAAGCTCTGCGGGTGTAAGGCTATTGCACTTTTCTTCATATTCGTCAAAATGGAAGGGCATCTTCTCGTCTGAGCTTATATTGCGCTTGGGGTCGGTATTGATGAAGGGAATAGAAAGAGAAGAATGATGAACAGATTAAAACCATTCAGCTACAGCTTACTTATACTGGGAAACACGATAGAGAAACCAAGATTAAATAAAGCTGAGAAATCAGATCGTGTGGAAGTCTACGAAACTGATGGAACCGAACGATGGCGTTCTGTTGGGCATACTGAAACGGCCCCCATTCACATCGCCTCAAATTGCACTTTCGACTCAGCTAATCAAAATATAGCAAGCCGCATCTCAGCCGCAGCGATAAGGGTCAGCAGCTTGACCAAGCCACCGAGGCAGCCAACCACAAGGCAAATTCACATCAGGCTCAGCATGTATGTGAAGGCACGATTCAAGCACGAGGACAGGCCATGAACTATGCCTGGGGCAGGCTATTGGTTCATCAACCGCTCAAAGAGGTACGCCTTCTATACAACTTGTTCGCCAACTGTTCCTGAAGGAATTGCCCTCGTTAGCCCTCTCTCGTGTTTCAACAATGTCAGGCCCTCATCTGAGGCTGTACCAATGCTTAGCCAAAGCTCAGCCATGGACAGACAAACTGGCTGGAGAGTTGCCTGGGCTGAGCCAGTATCGGTCAATAGCGAGCGCAGTTTGCAGTCCTCCAAGTCCTTAACACAGTAAATCCTGCCGTTTCAAAGTGTGCTGGTAAAGTGCACAAGATACGTACCCATTTGCATGCGAATTTCTTATCTACTCAACCACCATGGTACCAAAGGGACAAATGATAAGCTACATCCTAGCGAGAAGTGAACACTGGAACCCAGCATGGCGCGCGCGACACAAGCGGTACCGTATCTTTGGGAGAGATACTACAGGTGTGTTTTCACTTTTGGGTGTGCAGCTCTAGAGTCGATAAATCCGGGCAACTTAAAGCTGATAGTATTAAACGTTAGCTCACTTTACTGGCTATAGAAAAGCGGGCTCTCTGTCGTACTTCTCTAGTCTAATCGACGGACTGAGTCTCTATAGAGGCTGTCAGTATACACACACATGCAGCCGCACTTTCGAGTCTTAATACGTTGCGAATTGAAGACTGCAGCAACTACCGAAGTTGCAACAACAAGCAAGGTGTTACCAAATGACAACAGGTTTCGCTGTATCAAGATTTTCTTCCCCGCCTATGTGCATGTGGAAAGCAATCCTTTCCTCCTGCAATCTTCGGGAGTTGGTCAAGAGCTTGCGCTAGATGGTTCGCGCGACGTCCAGCATACATAGCACTTGACGTCCACTTTATCCTCACAGCATCATACTCACGTCAGATGGCGAGTCATTACAGCTTTGTACCTGCACCCCTGATTGAATGTCGCACCTGACTCCCATTAACCAAAGCCGTCGTTTCTTTTTTATAAGAAACTCTCATTCCTCGTGGGAAAACTGCATATTCTCCCAGTCGGTAGGGCCTACCAGCCAAACATGTCTCCGACCCATCCTGCCACGGATCATCCGCGCGATGAGCGCCATCCTCGCGCCTCTTCGGAAAAGATCGACAGCTGCTCGCCGCCAGAAACGTGCCATCTCATTGCTCAGTCCGGCGTCGCGAAGGCCAGGCTGCCCTGGGCGGACCTCGTCGTCAAGTCCCTCTTCGGCGGCGTCTTCATATCCCTCGGCTCCCTCTTCGACCTCGTCATCGCAGGCGGCGCGCCGGGCCTCCGCGCCTCGGACCCGGGCGTCGCGACGATGCTCGCCGCTTTCGCGTTCCCCGTGGGCTTCGTCCTGGTCGTCCTCACCAACGTCGAGCTGGTGACCAGCAACATGGCCGTCATGACGTACTCGACCCTGCAGCGGAAGACGACCTGGTACGACCTCGCCAGGAACTGGATCACGAGCTACGTCTTCAACCTCGCCGGCTGCCTGTTATTCGCCGGCTTTTTGGCCTGGTGGACCGACACGCTTGATTCTGACGCGCAGAGGGCGTATGCGGTCGCCCAAGCGGAGGGTAGGGTCAACGTCAACTGGGCGTACAACTTTTTAAGAGGCATCGGCTGCGACTGGTTAGTAGGGTTGGCAGTTTACCTAGCAACGAGCGGCAAGGACAACTTCTCAAAGATCGTGGGCATATGGATACCGGTATGGACCTTGTAAGCACGGCTCTCGGCGTTTTCCTGTTTTCGGAAGTCTGCACGCCTGTTGTTTTGGTCTGTCGACGCACCCAGGTTAACACGGATATCTAGTGTCAACTTGGGGTATCAGCATTCAGTCGCAAATTTCTTCCTCGTGCCCATCGGCATGTTCTACGGCACAAACTTTGGCGTCGGGAAGTTCATCTACCAGTCTGCGATACCAGTCACGTTGGGAAACATCGTCGGGGGAGCAGGAATGGCAGGTTCTGTGTTGTGGTTTCTTTACGGTAGAGACAGTACGTTGGCCACGACGATTGGCCAAGCGCAGAGCGGAGAGAAGGTAGCGCATGGCGGAGGTGGTAGTCAAGGACCTGATCGGTCCGTCTTTGACTATGTTAGTAGCGAGACTGGGGCGGCCAACGACCATTACTGTGGCACAGGACCTAGAAGACGGGTTTCGGACATGGTTTAAACAACTATCTGTGGTCTAGAAATTCTTTTGGGGAAGTTTTGCCTGCAGAGTTGCATGTCTATGTTGCCTTTTCTGACCTCACTAAACCATTAATGCTCTATACTGAATCTATGCGGCTAATTTTGCACATACCCCGTCATGAGCAATATTGTTTCATTTCCTGACTTGATGCAGTGTGACAACACGAACTAAGACAACATCTTGGCTGCTTCTCCTCTACTACTGGGATCCTGTCTCTGACGATTCGCCCTCCTTCTCAACCTTTTCCTTGATTTTCTTTTCGGCTGTGGTCTGCTTCTCCCACATGCCATGGTAACGCCCGCCAAATGACAGCAGCTCGGAGTGCGTGCCACGCTCAACCACCTTTCCCTTGTGGAGCACCACGATCTGGTCAGATGTGGTGATGGTGGAGAGGCGATGACTGCGGACAAGGAACGTTAGTAAAGGAGTAAGCACGATGCAGAAGGGCCAACATATACTTACGCGATGGTGATTGTGGTGCGTCCCTGTGTCACACGTTCGAGGGCATCCTGAATCAGCCTTTCAGTGTGAGAGTCTAAGGAGGCAGTGGCCTCATCCAGAAGCAAGACGGGGGCGTCCTTGAGGATTGCTCTCGCAATGGCAATCTATTCACGTTAGTGAGTCTCATGACAAATCTGGGTGACTAGACTTACCCGTTGGCGTTCACCTCCAGAAAGCTTTAAACCTCGCTCTCCAACCTTTGTCTGGTAGCCATCCGGGAATGCAATGATGCGTTCGTGGATGTTGGCCGCCTTGCAGGCCTCATATACATCCTCCTGGGTTGCCTTGGGGTTGGCGTAGAGCAAGTTGTACATAATGGTCGCGTTAAATAGGACCGTGTCCTGTGGTACAACCCCAATGTTTCTCCTAAGGCTGTCGAGTTTCAGATCCTTAATGTCGTGACCGTCGACAGAGACGGAGCCTTCGGTGACGTCGTAAAAGCGAAAAAGGAGCTTCAGGCAGGTGGACTTGCCGCTGCCTGATTCTCCCACAATAGCTGTCTTGGTTCCGGGGGCGACGGTGAAACTGACGCCGTCAAGCGCGGGCTCGCCCTTCTTGCTCTGGTAAGAGAATTTGACATTGTTGAACGCGACCTCTCCCTTGACCCCCGGCAATGAGATGGCATCCGGCTTCTCGGTGACTCCGGATGTTTCCTTGAACAGATCCAACATCCTTTCCGCTTCGATTAAGTTGTTCTGGAGCATGGTGTAGTAGGTTCCAAAGAAGTTCAAGGGGCCCTGCAGCTGCACAAAGTAGTTGATCAAGCTGACAAACTCGCCAACCGTCTGCTCGCCCCGGGAAATCTTGTAGGCGGAAACGGCGACAAGCAATGCCGTACCGAGGGAGAAGATGGAGCTTTGCGTGAGGTTCAAAAAGTTGAGAGACCACTGCACCAGGCGCTCGGCCCTCTGGTACACTACCACATGTTCCTTGAACCTTTCAGTTTCGGGGCCAACGGCGCAGTTGTGCTGCACGGTCTCATATGCCATGATGGCATCTGTTTTGATGGCCTCCATCTCACGGTTCTTGGTTGCCATATCCCGTCTTTGCTTGCCACGGTATTTGGCGACGTAGATAGTTAGGAAGATGTATGACCACATGATGAAGAAGACGATGATGGTGTAGAAAGCGTCATACTTGACGAAGAAGAATACGCCAGCAACGAAGATATCAAACACCATGGGGAAAACTTGAAAACAAAAGTTCTCCAAGAAGGTGTTCATAGCAGCTCCCCTACTCAGCGCACTGGTAACCTCGCCGATCTTCTTGTTGAGGTGGAACTCTAGGGAAAGCCCGAGAACGTGCTCGAATGCAGCGCATGACAGTCGGCGAAACAGCGACTGGGAGACTGGAATCCAGAGAACCGACCTTGCGGCACCAAGAGCCCCCTGGTTACCCTGAAGTGCGCGGTACACAACGTAAAGGATGATCTCTTTGTAAGGAATGCGGCCATAACCGAGAGCGTCGACAAGTGTTCCAAGCTGGACTGGGGCCAAAACGTTCACAGTTCTTTGGCAGACCAGGAGGAACAGGCAAATAACGACGATGCACTGGTAGGCAGGTGAGTCCTTGGGCCTGGAACGAGATTAGCAGACGAAACGAGCTAGGCACGCATGTAAAGGGTCATTTTATACCAGAGATACGGGAACAGAACTCGGAAACCCGCAAAGTAGTCCAGCCATCCTGTGCCCTGAACCTGAGTCCTCGCAGGAGGACTGTGTGCAGCTGCTCCATGAGGGTGAGCGCCACCATAGTTTTGAGATGCACCGTTTCCGTTGCCGAGAAGGGACTGCCGCTCCTCAGGGTCCGACTTGGGTTGCGATGGCTTGAGCTTGTGGTCCCTAAGAATAAGGCAACTCATCATAGCCACCAAGACGACGATCCTGGCAGCACCCAAGATGTCAAGGACATCAAGCAGGTGTTTGGCCACGCGGAACGAGTTCTTCTCGGAAGAGAAGATGGCCGCAATAAAGGCCTCGAAGAGTGCGCCAACGATCCATGCATAGAAGTGAGCCGACGTCGGCGTCCAGGGGCCCTCCGGGTCGGGCAGCAAGCCAGCCAGGTAATACAGGAGGACGGCAACGTAGGATGCCTAGATGGGCGTCAGCAGTGTGAATTGAATGCCTGTTGTGGCTAGGAGCCGGAACGACGCCATCACTTACCAGGAAGGCGCTAAAAGGAAAGGCAACCTTGCCAGATCCATCATATTGGCTAGTAACCGCACCGTGGACGGCAAGGACGATAGTGGCGAGCTAACAACGAATGTGAGCCGGAGGCGCCTCGGATCGAGCGAGTGCCGACTTACCAGCAATAGAGAAAGAAGGAGCTGGAAGCACCGGATTGTCAACGCGTAAAAGCGCGAGGCTCTCTTCTGGTCATCGTCGGCCGCGTTCTGACGCGTGACGCCATGGCGGTCACGGTAGAACTGATAGGACTGAGACGACAACAAAGTGACAAACAGGCCGCAGGGATAGAGGTAGAATGCGACCTCAAGACCCAGCTGAGTCGCCGCCATAGTCTGGAGCCGTAATTCTGACTGTAATGGCTTGATGACCGAGGTTAAATTGCTGACATGATCCAATGGCAGTTTGGGACGATGGATGGATGGATGGAATCGGTGCATGTCAGTCAGTTCTGGGCGGCGGATCTCCCTGCGGCCACCACCTGCCCAAAATGAAGGCCGAGTGTGCACGGTTGTGCAACCGCGGGTGTTCTTCGGGTAACCGTAAAGTGGGGCGGGCGAAATGCAAGTGGAATGAGCATGTGCCTACCCAAGGTACCTACCTACACTATGTAAAGTACCTAGGTGGGTAGGTACTCTAGGTAGCTAGGTAGCAGGTGTCTACCTGAGTCCGTACTGTTCGTATTCATCAATGCGCCGCCAGTATCCTTAGTCACCTACGATAGTCAATGATAATAATAATAGCCCTTCGTAATCGAGCCGTACAGCCGTAGCCCTCCCTCACCTCACTCAGTCAGCAGATCTGGTTCCCCTTTTTTTTCTGCTTCTTTGCGTTAACCCCCTGTGTCAGGTGGATGTTTTGTAGATAGGTAGGTAGGTAGGTAGGTATGTTGTGCAGTCGATCTTCAGAGAGTACGCAAGCCTCAGCCGACATACTTTTCCTGTTACATCCAACTTCTCATGTTTCCTTCACATTCTGCAATCCCTCGGCCCCCGACAGACACCGACCGACATGATTACTTCTTACCACGTATGAGCCGGTTTCCCGGCCCCTCAGATGCATGCAAGCATCCCCCTGGTCTGCACACGCTCGGCTGCATGTTTAGTCATGGCAGGTCTGACGTGCACACGGCGCGCCAGAGCCAGAACCCGCTCAACTCATCCCAGTTTCTGACCACCTCGCGAGAGTCGGCCACCTATCCGAGGCTGTGTGCTCCGTCTTCCCCACGGTTGATCGCCCGCTGACAGCAGCCTACCGAAGCCCCCCAGAAAGCTTGGCATCGCGTCTATCGCCGCGCAGAACGGGACCACCCGCACTAGGCCAGGCCAATCTAGGTACCATGTAGCGGCTCACTTGATGATGTTTTGGCAACCACGTCGACTCGAAGGGAACACGGCGTGGCATGACAGGCATGGCATGGCATGGCAGTGCAAACGCCGCCTCGGGCTAAATCTGGGGGCGTCCATTTCTCGACGTTATCTGTTCGGTGGCCCCTGTCGATCTGTCAGATGCAAATTTTCCCTCATACATAACTTTGCATTCAGTAGCGTCGCTTCGTCGCCCTAATACAGAGAGGCTTTGCTTTGCCTGGGTGCCGAGTGCCGTAAGCAAGATGCGTGTTGATCGGGGGGTTATTCTTCTCTCTCTTTCTCTTTCTCTTTCATTTGTTATTCTTTCTTCATTTTCTTCGCTGCACATTGTCCTCGCTGCAGCGAAGACCCGTGTTCCGTCTGAAAGAAACAACCCGCATGCTTTCTGCTCTTTGTTCTTTGTTCCATATTTGTAACGCGTGCTGAACCCAACCGTCCCACTCCAGATCGGGTCGGACGGCATCGTTGTAAGCGCCTTTCATTGGGCCGCCACCGTCGTCCAGGGATACACGGCCCGGGCATCGTGTACTACGCTAACTTTTCGATACTCGACTCGCCGATACAGGGGTACACGCTACACACATGACGGTGGTGGCCTCTAGAGTTCAACCAAAATGTCCCAAACAATGAGCCGCAGCCCCCCAGTCCCCTTTTTGAAGCACGGATCCCGTTGCTGGAACTGGTGCGCAATTAGTACACAGTAGAAACTCTTCAGGGCCGGGTGGCATGGGCTCCATGCCTTAGCTTGGAACCGTCAAAACGGTGGGCCGAGTCGTTCACACCAAGCAAAGAGAGAAGGACTTATTTCGTTTCCCCTTATTAGCATTTGTGCATACGTAGTGGGCTTCAGGCACTAGTGTCGTGTCCTTAATGCTGTCTGTTTCGGTGCGTCCGATCGGCCTGCACTGATCCGTTATATACCAACCTGCCGGCCGCGTCTGACTGCCAAGAGCCTCCACTGTCCTCTCCCGGTGCATTCTCCCTAGCAAGTGGTCAGAGATCGACGACAACTTCTTTCAAGATGGCGACGGTCTCCAGCGTCCTGGCCTCGAGGTCACCCCCGAAGATCGACACAGTACCCAATGGACCAATCTCAAGCCTCCAGCCGTTCGGGTCGCTGCTCTTCGTCACGAGTATCATCATCGTCGTGCTCCTCACCAACATTCTCGAGCGCAGGCTACTCAAAATCGTCTATGGCGACCTCTACACGGATCTGCAGCGCCCCGAGAGCGAAAAACGCCGCCGCTCTTTCACATATTACCATGTCGGCGCCATCACCATGTTCACCATCCTCTGCATTGGGGCCTACCCCGCCATGCACTTCCTTGTTGGGTCTGCCAATCTGTCTACGGACCTGGTTCCTGGGCCAGGAAGCCGGATCCGCGTCGGCGACCTTCTTTTCGCCGTGTCTCAGACCTACAGCGCGTACTATGCGTTCGAGCTCTGCTATCGCACCCAGTTCGCAAGTCCTCTCAGCATCGCCCACCACATCGGCCTTTTGGCCATAACGCAGACGGCCCTGTCTCTTTTCGGCAGCTACAAAAAGCACCCCGAAGCCACCATAGAATTCTACATGTGTATGGTCTGGGGTATGTTTATAGAATCCGAATGCTCAACTCCGAGATTGCACAGCAGCTGACAGTGGCCCAGGTGCTTTTGATGTCGTCGTTGAACTACCAGTCTACATCACAATGATCATCTGGCGGGTCAGACGCAATGACCATAAGCTGCTATCCTATCTCTCTGGCGGACTTTGCATCTGGGTTCTTGTCGGTGCCACGACCGAGGTCACTGTCACAATTTACCTTCTACACAAGTCCTGGGACAGGTGGGGCCACGCATGGAAGTTCATCACGCCTTTCATCTTCTCCCTGTGGATCGCGACGCAGCTGTACGGTGCTTCGAGGCTGTTTGCGATGTCGCAGTCGGAGCGGCGCAAATGCTCAAAGGAGACGCCACGAGGGTCCGAGCCTATGGCCGAGCTGCCAGCATTAATAGACGAACCGGACAACGCCAGCCAAGAGGAATCGAAGAGCAAAGCGGTCTGAGGACGCGGTCGTCGCGTTATCCAAGTAAACAGTTGCCAATCATCCGTACAAACCAGCACGCCTGTGGTTCGTTTCACGCTGTGCCGACCCTTTCGTTGAGGAGGCGAGACATACCAGACGACGGTGCGTGCGGAGTAATGTCATGGCCTGATCATCGACTTCCAACGCATACGAGGCATGGGCGTGATAGTCCCCGCAGATTGGATCGCTTGGTCCCAGCCCATGCACGGTCTATCCATCCCAGCGTCAACGTTGATTATGGTCCGATGCCCCCAACTCCGAAAACCAAACTTCAGCGTCAGAGGGGGGTGGGGGAGCATGCAATCACGGCACTGGCAACGTCACAAACTTCGGATATGTTGGCCTTGTCGGCGTAGTGAACGATTGCAAAATAATGGACTTGTACGAAGACCAGCTTAATAATAGGGTGAAGGTGGCATTGCTTGCTATAGCTACGATACATGTATCAAATAATTGTAGATAGTTACATTCTCGGGCATTAGTTAACATAAAAACTAATAATAGTGCGACTTGAAGTCTGAATGCTTTGTTGTACGTATCATTTGTTGTTGTTACATTGTTCCACGTGATGGTCTATTTTTTCCGGTCATCCAGATCCTGTGACATTCATAGAAAGGTTTTTTTGCGCCCCGTTCCAATCATTTGAAGGCCTGAACAAATCTTTGGTTCAATATAAGCCTAATTACATCGCGAAACATGGCATCTCTCTTCTTGGGCATATATATAGACACCTCCAGGCCAAAGGAAACGCTTTCCATCTTGACCAATGAAGCCTCAGGCTTTGGTTTCGTACTTACATCTACTCATGCCAACAAGAAACGATATCCGGTTTCATAAGCCAGCAGACGTAGTGCAGTAGCGTACAATCATCCTTAAGTATCGCACCAATTCTAGCAACCAGCTTGTGGACTCACCAAAACTACTGCTCCGCTATGACCCTCGTGTCACAATTACTGTAACAGTGTGTGGTGTTCCCGCGTCCGGTTGACGATCTGAGTCGTGAAGGTCTCCAATGGCTATGCTTATCTGCGTCCTTAAGCGAGCACGATGGAGGGGGTCCAGACCGCGAAGTGCAGCGAAGCAATGCGATCAAGGTTGCGGCTCTTGATGTCTTCTTGTTATGCTAAATAATGAGGCCAATCGGTAGCTCTCTCCTCTACATGCGGTTACAATCAGTCCTCTTTCACATAGTGTTTGCCCTTGATGCCCTATTCATCGTCCTCAAGAGCAAGCACTAAACCCTCTGAGGAGCAGAAGTAACGTAGTCGAATCAGTAGCTCTTCCCAAGTATGACCTTACAAAATTAGATGATTGTCAGCATTCACGCCAGCAGATGCCACAGCACAGAATGCCGCTATGTTAGTCCACAGTACAGCCATTGAGACTCTGGCTTCCCAGAAAGTGAAAACAGGAAGTGCCCTAAATATGTCAGTAGGGATCGAGGTAATCCCTATGGAGTCCTGATAAGCGCATGAAAAAGAATATACCCTCTGTGTGCAGTCCTCGTTGAGTAGACATACTGGGACGTCAACTCGTAAACTGTGCTTTTACTTCGATCAAAGCTCGGCCCCGTCGATGTTTGGAACAGGTAACAGGCCATAATTGAAACATCGCTGCCTAGACAAAGGGCGTAACTAGGCATTCTATCGGGACTAGAACTCTGCGGGAAATAATGGGTAGTCGAGACCAAACATCAAGCTTAATAATAAAAGTTATGAACAAAGATAGGAATTTTAGCGATAGCCTTAGAGACAACATTCAAGAAGCGCTCGATTTAGTGGCATTATTCCAAATTCTTGGCATCAGCCAAGAGCAAGACCAACGTAACCTCTTACAAAAGCTCCTGTATTAGATTAACAAAGTTCATGGGAGCAACACCCCTAACAACAATATGTATACAGCGCAGATTTAGAAGTAAGCGAGGGGATGCTACATTTAATAATATAATGTATAGTAAAATTTCATCAATTATCCGTAATTCAATTCGAGGAGTTTCTCCTTAACTTGTTTGCGTTTTCCTCCAAGTTTTGCGCTTCTGGTCCACTTGCTCATGAGTTGTAGAATTTGTGCTGCAAGCTTATTTGTTTTTCAAGGTATCCAGCTACCTCGTTTCGTTCATAATATGGTAGGGAATAGATTGATCGAACCCTAGAGCCTTTTAATACATGGGTGTGTTATTGTGAAAGATAGTGAATATGTAGTAGCAGGCATGACTTTTGACGATGATGATTTGCTCAGGTACTATATATAGCTAGAACAATTTCAAGCGTTCAATGGCATGTTCGACCATATATTTACCACTAAAGACACCAAATTAAACAGAACTTGCAGTACTAGTTCAAAGTCGGTTTGTAGCAATGAGGATAGCTAATCAAAAGCTACAGCAGACGGTTAAGACACAGGGCCTTTGGTGGCGCACTGTGAAGTTACCTCAAGTTATTAATGGGTCCCCTCTTGGACTCTTCGCTAGGTTATTCTTATTGTTGCAAATAGACTTTTGAACTGTTACTTTAGGTAGCCTGCAAGCTACTAATCCTAGAGGCAATTGGGTTTGGAACCGCCGAGAGGCTGTCCGGCTTGGGACAGCGGAACAGCGGAACCACCAGAACGATTAGACGATTCGGGGTAAACCCCTCAACCAACACAGCATGATGTCTTGTAATGAACCAACATCTATCTGCATTTGGAACACTATTTATTAGGGGCTGATGCGCCACTACCAGATCAGCGCCACATACGCGGATCTGTGAAGTTGGACAAGTGGTGTGCGTCATCATCGTAGGGGCCGTCAGGGGTGTGCCGGTCTAGACCGATCTAACCCAAGTTATACTTAGATTGTGTGGTGCCATTGCAGAAACGGTAGCATACAGACTGCCAGATCATGTATGCATCAACACCGATTGGTATATGACCCGCGCATCAGTCATAGGCTCATGGTTAGGTGACCTCCTTAGTAATGCAGCAAGGCCATCCGGTTGTAGGGTTTTGGGATTCAAGCAAACTCTGTCACAACCCTGAGGGTCACGCACTTAATTTACCGCCCGCCATTGACGCCTTATCCCTCCTGACAGATTACGATTGCCAACCTTGTTAAAGGCCCAGAGGGTAACAAGGGTGTTTTGCCGTGGAGCACTGGATAAATGAGATTGTCTCAATCCCAGTTATCCATCTGGCTGGGCCCATAAGGCGATGCCAGGACCCTGCGTGGATGAAAGCGGACATGCCGGGCACACCTTCGCGGGGCCAATGCCTATTTTGACGACTTGACAACTAATGGCCTCTGAACCTTTTGGAATATTTGTATCGATAGCTTTTAGGACTAGACTAGCGACGAGTTTCAATCAAAAGTGGAGGCATTGAATGGTCCGATGGAGGCGGTATGAAGGGAGCAGAGTCTTAGGTCACCGGGCGAAGATTTGCAAGTTTCCCCATCAAGGGCAGGTATCTCCAGTATCTCGCCGCGTTATCTAGCGCGGAGCTTGGAGTTTGGTCGTGTGTTTCCAATTGTCCGGCCCAAGCTCACGAAAAGGACAGGCATTACACGGGCCACTTCGGATACTTAGCTCCGGCCCGTGATCTCCCATTGGACGCTAGGTCGATACGTACTGGGTTAATGCTGGTCGTCTACGTCATTCGCGATCACCTCACCCATCGTTCCTTCCTACCTTTGTTCTTCATGACGAAGCTTGACAACGACATCATCATACTTCACCAGACCCTCTGTCCTTCTAAATTCTCGCGGACCCATCGAGAACTCGTCCGCGGCGTCGCAGTCCCAGTACAGAGCTCCTCACATACCCACAGGCTTCAGCAGTATTTCCATCGTCGCAATGCTGTCCTGCTTCGGCTTCGGCCGGCCGTCGCGCGAGGAACGCGAGCGCGAGCCGCTTTTACCTCGCTACAACGACGATACAGCCTTACAGCAACGTCTTCATGAGAAGCTACACACGTATCAAATGCTCCGTGCCATCGGAAAAGGTTACATGCCGTCAAATGAGCAGCTCATCGTCAACCTCCGCACCCTCTTGTCGGCCGATATCCTCAATCCCGACACCCCGGATCTCAGCGACTCGGGACGTTCCCTCGTCCTAAATATCAAGCTCTTGATCAAACAATTCATCGAGCTACTGCTCCACAAGAACGACAAGGACCAGATTCAGGACTTTATCTGGTACCTCACCAAGGCCCGCCTGTCTGTTGACGCGTACGACATTGGTGCTCGAGCATCCAAGGCCAAAGCGAAAGCTGATACAGTTGCTGGTGGGTTTGCCGAAACACACCCAAATCCTACCTTCCACCTACCCAAGGTGGTACGGAAGAGAGTAGGCTCTAATATAAAGCCTGCGCTGATACTTGACTAGCATACAAGAGCTTGCAAACAGTTGGGTCTCTGATCCTTACCAACTCAGACTTCCGATTGTTCCTCTCGGATCTGAGTACTGTTGGACGTGAGGTCTTCCGGGACACCGCATTCACTCTGTCCGACGTCTCAAAGCAAGCGGCGAAGGAAATTGAGCCATCACAGAAAGAGCAAGAATCAGTCAAACACCCAAACGGGGATTCGAAGCCTCCGCCATCCAAAGATGACCTTCAAGAGGAAGTCGTTGAAATATCAAAAGTTGTCGCTGATGGCGTCGCCCGTGTGGCGGACGAGGCTGGCCACAGCCTGGCAGATCACATCACAGGCGAGGAGCAGGAAACACTCGTGCACAGGTTGAAGAAAACTGTCGTCAGCCTACGCGGCAGAAAAGACTACTCCGATTCCGTGTCGACACTCTCCCTGCTGGTTAGGCGCTATCTGCTGGTTTACTCTCATGCCATTTCGGACACTGTTCAAGTTGCCCAGGAGGACATCGATACCAATCCGGAGGCCGACCGTGCGCTCCATAACTTCTGGTTGTTTTTGACATCACTGGGTGACCGTGAGCAGTGGAATGAGGTTGAGCGCATGTTCAAGGTGGTTATGGAACATGGCCACAGCGACCCTGAGTTCGACAAGCTCGTCAGACAAATTGGAAATCTGGTGCAAGACATACTTACGGATCCCGACTTCTTTGAACATGCCGAAGACCGCTTTGAGGAGCTCAGAGCGAAGTCTAAGGAGTTGACCTCAGAATCTTCCATACGCGATGATCTAGACGCCTTATTGGACCGCGTGCATCTCGCCTTGCACTCTGTTCTTGAGGATACCGACATCAAGAAAGTCTTGAACACGACGAAGAGGATTCTCAAAATCCTATCTCCAAGCAATCAGTACGTGAATGGGGAATTACTGGCTGACTCAACCAATATCTTCGTACCCCTATTGATCCAAGCCATTCAATATATCCCGATCCCCCGGGTAGAGATCTCGGTGCCCACTATTGACCTCCTTCTGGAGAACTTGATCCTGGAGCCAGGCCGCACCGTCAACAACAGCTCATTTCTACCCTTCAAGGTCAACATTTCGACCCAGAACGACGTCGAAATTCGAAAAGCCCGGTTCCGGACGGCTACTTCGGTCACCACCCTCATGAGGATCACCTTGTCGGGTTTGTCTATTGCTGCCGAGGACCTCGGATATTGGCTGCGTCTTCACTCGGGCATACTCAGACTTACCGACGCTGGGATTGCGGGTTTTCACCTAGACGAGCGCGGCATTGACGTTGCCATTGATATAGAGGTAGGAAAGGACCGCCTCGAGAGCATACTAAGCCTTCACAATGTCCGTGTCCGCATCCATCATCTCGATTACAGCTTGCGAAAGAGCAGCTTTTCTTGGTTCGCCTGGTTGTTGAAGCCGCTTATTCGGCCGACGGTCAAGGCCGCTCTGGAGGCACAAATTGCGACAAGTATTACCGAGGGGCTTCATTTCGCCAACAGAGAGTTGCTTTTTGCGCGTGAGCGTCTGCGGGCGACTCGTATTGCCGACCCGCAGGATTTGTGGACTTTCATCAAGGCCGTGGCAGCGAGATTGACGCCAGCCGAGGACCCAGACCTATACACCCGCGTGGGCGTTGCCCAGCCTGGACGGGGCGTTTTCAAGGGGGTGTATGCACCCGGCAGTCTCGTCAAAATGTGGAACGAGGAGGCTGCCCTTGCAGGCGAAAGAGTGCATGAATACCAGAGAGACGGCTGGCGCAACTCCATCTTTGATGTTGGCACCACTGGTGTCACTATTTGAGAACGCCGTGCCGTGCGCACGGGCAAAATGCTACAGTCATTACATTACACTCATCTGCGTAGCGGACAACACTTGGGCCAAGACATACGTATCCAAGGAAAAAGGACATGGCACGGTACGGACCCTAGATGGCGAGGCTTTTTTTTTTATACATGTATTTCCTTAGGGTAGTAACAAAAACAGGGAAAACAGGACTTTGGCGAAAACGGCAAGTTGGTCTTATCACCACGAACTCTGCATGACCAAAGCCGATGGCGTGCTGTACGTTACATCACTTTGGGTTCGGCAGCGTGCATAAAGTCCACCGCGTGTGTCGTGTGCCTATGCGCCCAAGGTGTGCGCTCTGAGACGATGAATGGGCAGTTTTCCCATAGAGCATGCGAGTAGTTATGTCAACAGTACCGGGCTTTGACCAAAGTTGGTCCGCTCTTTGCCCTGATTACAGGCACAAACAGTTTTTCCGGCATGGAAAAAAAGGGGGGGGTTTTGGATTCTCAACTCTCCTATCTAGAATCTGATGCCATGCGTCGGTGCTACCCACACTAGCCAAGCATCTCTCAGAGAAGGCGCGCGCGATCTTGGAATGCCTCGGAACTGGCGTGTGTGGATCGTCGGCTCAAGCCATCATCGGGCGTTGTAAAACCCTGTTTGAGTTTTGATGAAGAAGATCCCTTGCAGCGCTCTCCCGAAAGTTACGTACGGGCCACCCTCACCCTCGAAAGTTACGCGTGCTTGAAATCAGGGCGGCGCTTCTCGAGAAAGGCGGTCATCCCTTCTTGGAAGTCGCCTAGGCTAAATGTCGAGTAATAAAGGGCTTTCTCCGTGGTCATCCCGGCATCGAGATGGCTATTTTCAACTGTAACAGTGTGAGCGAGTCATGAACATCCAGGGGCTCCGCTCCCCCCCCCTCCCCTCCATTACGGGGTGGTATCCGAGCCTGTTGTTTAGGGGCGCTAGAGTAAACCAACCAGTAAGAACTGCCTGCTTCGCCGTCTTAATGACCGGGCCGGACATGAGTGCGATGCGCTCCGCAAGCTTCAGTGCCGCGGGAACAACTTCTGCACGGGGGAACACCTTGTTGACCACGCCGAGTCGCTCAAACTCCGCCCCGCTTGCTGGCTCGCCGGTGAGAACGAACTCCATGGCCTGTTGTTGTTAGCCAATCTGGTCTGATCATCAGAGGGTGTGGTCTCGGCCGTCGGGTACCACCATCGCACATTTCAACGGCCCAATCCACGGACTCACTCACCTTGTGCTTGCCTAGGGCCCGGGCTAGGCGTTGGGTGCCGCCAGCGCCTGGGATGGTTCCGATCTTGATCTCTGGGAGACCGAAAGAGGCATCTTGCGCGGCGTAGATTATATCGCACTGCACCACTAATGAGCTTTTTTGGTCTTCTTACTCGCAAAATCCGACCACGGGAGTCTCCGGAAGACTTACCGCCAAGGCAATTTCACAACCACCGCCCAACTTGATACTCTTGTGTTAGCCCTGTTACCAAGAACACGCCGGAGAAGGCGAGGAGAACAGCAATCGCCGATGACAAAACCCGGCGTTGGACTCACAGCAAATCCGACAACAGCTGCGATGACGGGCTTGGAAAACCTGGCGAAGGCGTCCGTCAAGTCTTTCAGAAAGGCGCGCTGGTGCGCTTCAGCCGTGCTGATCTGCACCAGCTCGTTCAGATCCATGCCGGCTGCACCACCACCAGGGGTTAGCCAACGTACGTCTCGTCCCCATTAGATTAGATTAGAGGCCCTTTTACGGACCCCAAGATTTTCGTCACGTTTCAGCGAGCAGAAACGCACGGCGAAAAACGAACAGGGCCCCTGTGTCTCATGTCCGTGGAGAATCGGACGAAGTTGAGCTGGCAGTCGGCCGATGGGGGGAAATAGCCGACAATTGTGCATAGCACTAATGCCTGGGCGGTGTGGATATTCCCACATGAAAATGGAGTCAATCGGTAAAAAGGAAGGGTGAACAAACAAAAACCGGGAGAGCTGAGAATGATAAGGAAACTCGTAACGAATGGGTTAAGGCTGACGCTCCCCCCCCAAACACTTGTGGGCGGCTTTGAATGTTTCCCTTGACCGAGTGGAACAAGGGAGAAAGTGCGAACATAACATACCGCAGAAAGGGCCGTCTGGACCACCGGTGACGACAACAGCGCGGACGGCGTCAAGGGCGTCGAGATGGGCCAACGTAGCGACGAGCTCGCCGATCATGACCTGCGAGAAAGCGTTCCTCTTGACAGGTCGGTTGAACTGGACCAAGGCGACGGCCTTCTCGGCGTCCACTGACAGCTTAAGGGTCTGAAGGTTATCCATGGCGTTTGGCGGGGGGAACTTGCTCGAGGAAGCGGAAGAAGAGAAAGGGACTGTTGGCTGACAGACAGCAAATTACGACTGTTGTCGAAAACGTTGGAGGACAAGGGAGGGTGAACGAGGTCTGTGGCGGTTGATGATGGCCGGTTAGGTTCGTGTCTTCAAAACAGGGCAGAGAGGCAAATACGTCGTCTTTTCTTTTTAACTTGATTGCCTCCTTCTTCTTTTCTTTTGGGAGCCGTCCTTCGCCAATGGCCACGCGTGTCTATTGCGAACAGGGTCCGTTCTGACAATAACTGCGACCCAGCTTAGCGTTGCAATTGGTTGTAAAAAGGTCTACGCAGGGTCAAGGAGCGGAGCGGGGGGATGTGCGAGCTAACGGGCTGCTGGCATGCGAGCCGCGGATGTCAGGGGTCACCCCGGGCGAATGGAGGCCAAGATATCCCTGGGAAAAGCAAGTCGCAGTCTCCAAGCGCTCAGCACGTCTTAGCATACAGAATGTTCTCTACGACTACGAGAATTTGGGTTTTGCACCGATGGCACATGTTGATTAGCACACTAGGGCTGGCTTACAGCGTCTTGGTCATCCCCCCTGGCGATACATCGTATACAACCCCGTATACTCGCCCACGACGGCCCTCCGCCTCCTCCACTGCTATGCCCCTTTGTTACAGAGTCCAAAGCGAGAAGTGAGAAGTGCTGCTACTTTACGTACTCTAGGCAAGACGACGGGAAGGCTGAAGCTGTTGGATTAGGCGGATGTAGTCCGGATCGGCCCCCATTCTTCCCGCATTTGGATGTCTCCTCCGACCCAGCCCCGAAGTTCGACTAGAGAATTCTACGGGTCCACGATGGAGACAATCGTTACAGTGCAATCTCTGCCCACGCTCCACAAAGAACATGAAGCATGTGGGTGCTTTCGACTGCTCCAGGCCGTTATTCTTGGCTTCTCATGTCAGAGGCGGCCGGCACTCCACCTTCTGCTTGCGTCCACCTCCGTCGTTCAGAACGGTGGAAATCGCCCTCCCCTCCCTTGCTGCCTCGTCCGTTTATTCATGGTTCCGAACACTTCTCATGGTGACCTCTTCCAAGCTCCCCTGTACGCGAACCTAGCCCAGTTCATCGGAATTACTACCCTTCTCCACAGCATCCAAAACGCTCATCTGCATAGGACTCGGCTGAGAGAAACCATGAAGGCCCAACTAACGGTCTTGATATCCGACGCCGACGGGGGAGGGGGGGTCCCGGAAGAGGCAACCTTGTCCCGGCCACGGAGGTTGAGCGGCTGGATATAGGTCTTCAGACCAGAAATTGCGGTGCTTCATGGGACGAACTAGTGTTTCTGTCGCCACTCCTGGGTCCTCTGGGCTGACGAACAGCCGGAACAGGAACACGATGCCACCCCTGTAACGAAATATGCGGACGTCTATATCTGTCTCGAGGTTCCTCCCACCTCTCCAGATGTGATCGCGAATGCGTCACTGGTGGGCTCAATTACCTCCAGAGCAGAAACACCCAACAGCTCTCAACATGGTCCCCTCGCGTTCCTTCCATTCCCTAGAAAATCTCTCCCTGGCGGATCGAGTTCTTTTCAACCAGTTCAGCAGAGGACCGAGCGAGTCCGTCCCCTACCAAGTCGTTCACCACGCTTTCGAGTCCATCGCGGCGGCACATCCCGACGTCACCGCCGTGCGACACTACGATGGGACGACTATCACCTACCGCGAGCTCAACCGCCAGGCCAACGTGCTCGCCAACGAGCTCCGGAATACTTACGGCGTGAGGAGAGGAGACCGTGTGGTATTGGTCTACTCCCGGTGTATTGAGATGGTCGTCTTCATTTTGGCCGTGCTCAAGACTGGCGGCCAGTACGTGCCTCTCGATGGTGGCATCATCCCCGAAGATACCCTTGGCTACGACATTGCAGACTCCAACGCACCGGTTGTGTTGTGTCTGCCCAAGTTCCGTGAAAAGGTGCTGCGCAGCTTGCCCTCAGACAGGCGGGACCTGGTGAGGGTAGTCGACCTCGACGGAAACGACTCGTTGTGGAAGTACGGCAACGCGGGCCACCCCGGTGTCATTGTCAAACCCGAAGATGGCGCCTACGTTATATACACCTCGGGCACTACCGGCAGGCCCAAAGGTGTGGACGTGAGACATGAGGGCGTCACTAACACGCTTCTCGTGGAGCCCTCCAAGCTTGGCATCCGCGTGGGGAAGAACGTGGCGCAACAGTTGAATGTCGGATTCGACATGTGTAAGTCAGAGGTCTCAAACTCTATCCCCCTAATTGCCAAAAGCTGACGCAGAATCGACCGAAACAGGCGCGTGGGAGATTCTCGGCACGGTGATGAATGGCGGGACGCTTCACATCAGAGGCAGCGGCAACGATCTCTGGACGGACTGTTTGCAGCGCGTCGATACCGTGATCGCGACACCATCCGTCGTCCTCAAGCACATGCCCAGACGCGAAGACTTCCCAAATATAAAGACAATTGCTGTGGGCGGTGAGCCCTGCCCCCTGGCTCTCGCAGAGCAATGGGCGCCGTACGTCAAGTTCTGGAACGTCTGCGGCCCAACCGAAATCAGCATCCTCAACACCGCCCACCTCCACAGGCCCGGCAAGACGCTGTCCATCGGCAAGCCGAACCCCAACACCAACGTATACATCCTCGACGATGATGAAAACCCCGTGCCCATTGGCGAACCTGGTACCATGTGGGCAGGTGGTCCAGGAGTGTCTAAAGGTTACCTCAACCTGCCGGATCTGACCTCACAGAGGTACCGGCCTGACAAGTTCACAAAGGACGGGTAAGTCACGTCCCCGCTCCCCTCCCGCCATACCGGCCGAGAGGAAAGGAAACCGTGCTAACAGTGGCTTGTAGTCGTATGATGTTTAACACTGGCGACCTGGCGAGATGGCTTGAGGACGGCAGCCTGGAGCCTCTCGGTCGCAAGGACGACCAAGTCAAGATCTCCGGCTTCCGTGTCGAGCTCGACGGCGTGTCGCGCGCCATCGAGAAGTGTCCCGGCGTCGTCAAAGGATGCGCGCTCAAGATCGACGATCGTCTATGGGGCTTCTACTCGGCTCCTGCGCCGATCGACGAGCCTCAGCTGAAGGCTATCGTCGGCGAAGGCCAACCATTCTACGCTGTCCCGACCGTCTGGAAATACCTCCCTGCCATTGAACTAACCCCCAACGGCAAAGTTGACAAGCGTGCCCTCCGCGACATCGCCGGCGGCGCAGCCCAAGCCTCTTCGCGCCCGCCGCTTCCGCCCGTCGCCACTGAGATGCCCACGCCCGAACTGTCCTCCAGCGCCTCGTCCGTCAAGACGGCCGTCAGCTCTACCAGCGAGGGCGGCCTCACGCTCGTCGACTCTCGCACGTTCACCGTTATCGACCCCCACCGCGATCTCGACCTGGAGAAGACGGCTGCCTTCGTCGCGGAGGAGATCGAGAAGCAGGAAGAGGAGGACTACGAGCTGCCCTCCAAGAAGGGTTTCCATGGCTGGCGATGGGTCCGCCACCGCGGCCTCAACGCCTACCGCAAGCTCTTCGGCGTCATCTTCCTCTCCAACCTGGCCGTCTTCGCCCTCCTCCTCTGGAACAGCCGCAACATCAACTTTTCTCTGCCCCTGAACCACCTCGCTACCGCGGTCGCCGCGAACCTCCTCGGGGCCGTGCTCCTGCGCCAGGAATACGTCGTCAACTTCATCTTCTGGATGTGCTCCCGCGTGCCGACCTCGGTGCCGCTCTCCATCCGCAGGCACTTCGCCCGTGTCTACCACAACGGCGGGGTCCACTCGGGCTGCGCCGTCTCCGCGACCGTGTGGTGGGTTATCTTCACCGGCGCCGCGACCGGTAACTTCTTCGCCCCCAAGTCGCTGTACTCCGTCAACCTGATCACCCTCGTTCTCACCTACCTCATCCTCCTCCTACTGCTCATGATCCTCGTCATGGCGTACCCTTCCATACGCACAAAGATGCACGACCAGTTCGAGTGGACGCATCGCTTCGCCGGCTGGACCGCCCTCGCCCTCGTCTGGGCCCACGTCGTCGCCACCGCCGCTTCCATGTCCTCCGAGCCCCTCGGCCCGACCCTCGCCAAGACCCCGGCTCTCTACCTCGTAGCCGCGACGACATTGAGTATCGCGCTGCCGTGGATGCGCCTCCGCCGCGTAAAGGTCGTTCCCGAGCCCCTCTCCAAGCACGCCGTCCGTCTGCACTTCGACTTCTCCACCCCGCCCCCCTGCTCTTCGCGCGGCGTCCGCATCACCGACCGCCCCATGGTGGAATGGCACGCCTTCGCCGCCATCCCTGAGCCCAGCGGCAAGGGCTTCTCAATCGTCGTCTCCAAGGCCGGCGACTGGACCAAGCGCATCATCGAAAACCCGCCGACCTCGATCTGGACCCGCGGCACCCCCGCGTCGGGTGTGCTGGCCGTCGCGCCGCTGTTCAAGAAGATGGTCCTCGTCGCGACGGGGTCCGGCATCGGTCCCTGCCTGCCGGTTCTGATGGAGCGCCGCGTCCCGGCGCGCGTCGTGTGGTCGACCAAGAACCCGATCAAGACTTACGGACAGGGTATCATGGACACGATCCTCGCCGCGGATCCGGACGCGCTAATCTGGGATACGGATCAGATGGGTCGACCGAACCTGGTGCAGCTGGCATACAATGTCTACAAGGAGAGCGGAGCCGAGTGCGTTGCCATCATTTCAAATGGACCGACAACGAATAAGTTTGTGTATCAGATGGAGAGCCGTGGTATACCAGCTTTCGGACCTATTTGGGATTCATGAAGCTTCACTCTCTTTTCTTTCCTTTTCTTTCCTTTCTTGTTCCTTTTTACGCATCATACCGCACTGCGACCCTATATTCTCTTGCACAAAATATTATTTAGTTTCTTGTCCGCCTGCATCAGGTACATGTAGCGTTGACTTCCAATACCAATTTATTTCTACAGCATCAATACCGTAGTCGCCTGCTTGCCTCAAGTGTAGCAGCTTGTACGAAATCGTGTTATCCGGTGCCTACAATAATACCATCAACCGTACACTTTTCAAGAAGCCCTGAGCGCTAAGAAGCGTCGTCAACTTCGGACAGATACACTGCGACTAGTATCGGGCACGTTTCGGTTTTGGCGAAGAGAAAGGCCCTTCCTCTCAAACACAAGAATACTCTGCCCGGGATACCGGCAGTTATCGCAGATGCATCCGTGGGACGTAATCAGCGAAGCTTGCAACCTTTGCGGACGAGACTAGTAATAAACTTCCAGGCCAGCGCAGGCTAAGGGTCTTTAAATTCTTTCTCGGATCTTAAGTTATGTCATAATCACGGTGTTAGATTGTCAGTTCTCCACACCGAGTCGGAGTTATTACGATCATGTACACGAGGATTAGCTTAAATTTGAGTTCAAGTGTAGCCTTGCTTTCGATGTCAAACTCGATTTTGGTGTTTGAACAAGATCAAGGCTTTGCTTGGTAAGATCTGGAAAACAAAACCAGTACCGATCTCGATTGGCTGCATGAACGGCTCAAATGTTCGCTACTCCTTGGTGCTGGTAAGTAAGACTTGTTATTACACAAGTCCACTTGTGCGCAAGACAAATTAAGCAGATAGTACGCGCGCCTCGTTTCGGAGTTATAAGCCTGTGATGAAGCGTGTTTTGTCACTTGCCCAACCCTCCTTGTTGCGCGAATGAGAGGCGTCAAAGTCTGTTCCGACCTAGAAGCTACGCAGGCATGATTGTTCGGATGATTGTACCATAGAAGTTGAGCTTACACTCTCTCGCGAACGACACCTTCGGAAGCTCCCGAGGTTTTGGTATTTTCTAGTGTGTTCTAACCAACCTTCAAATGACTGAGTTGATATGACCTAGGAAGATGCCGACGTTGAATCGATTACACTGTCAGTAACTGCTAAAGTGACACCTCGTCGGACCGGGAGCTCGAGTATTAAAACCTCTTTAGGCTCGGCTTGGATACATGTGTCCTCTACCACAGATGTCACAGTCGAACCACTGGTTGTACAACCCGACACCTGCCAAAAACAAGCATTCTATGCACATGTGGATGAAAAAACTTATTTTTTACATTTGTACTGTCACTTAGGTAGAAGGGTGTGGAAGCAAAAGTTTACGGCTTGTCGTACGTACCGTTTAATCTCTGATACGCCAGGGCATCAAATGTCATGTGCAACCCAGTGAACTCGAATACGAGCTTGAATCGAGATACTGACTCCTTAAGTCCTGTGACTGTGTATGGCCAATACTGTGTTACCTGTGCGACCGACCCTACGGGAACTACCTTGGATCAGTACCTGAGTTGATCAATTGGATCATCAGGGTAATGCCAAAACCAGTTTC
This sequence comes from Colletotrichum somersetense, assembly GCA_030867255.1. Taxonomy (NCBI): domain Eukaryota; kingdom Fungi; phylum Ascomycota; class Sordariomycetes; order Glomerellales; family Glomerellaceae; genus Colletotrichum; species Colletotrichum somersetense. The sequence continues at coordinate 112,896 of MU843531.1, forward strand.
TTGCGAAAGCCCCATCGTGCCTTTGGCGTGACTAACTACACAAGACACTGACAGACACATCCATCCTGCCAAGAAATACGATTATCCTCGACTCTGCTTCACTTGAGCGAACTCCAAAATATCAGGATCCTTCAGCTTGTAGGACTATGTCCCCCCCCCCAGATGCTGACTCGAACAACAATCAAGCAGCAACCCTCAGGCGTCATCCCATCTTATCCGTGTTTACTCCACGTCTGTGTTCTCCGTGCCGTGTTCCACTGAGTCTCCCGGACGTGGTTTTAAGCATTTGCCGAATATCCCCCAATGTGTGAAACCGTCTGTGCAAGTTTGGCTGGTGGTATTTTGAGGCACTTCATGATTGAAAGTTTGGCAGCCCCACGGCATGTCTCCTCTGACCATCATCCATCTACACCTTGATCCAGAAAGGTGAAATGATCACAGACAATCGGAAATTTATGATCCCAGGACATAAAAGATAGTATTAACGCGGAAAGTTTCGCGTACTGTTCGTTCTTCAGGGCCCCTTCACGGGGCTGCGCTAACACACTTTCGTATTCGTATTACTGAGCTGTCACGGGCTTCGAGCCTTTTATTCTTGCTCTTGCATATCGAACCTCTTGCAGTACACGCCTGCAACCATACTACATGAACTTTTCAATCCAATCTCTTTCTCCTGCGACCGGACGCCTTTGTTACTCCTAGAATCCTATTTCTCATCCATCGTCAGAACACGCAGCATGAACAAGTCAACGCGCTCGACGCAAATCCTGGAGTCATCCGTAGTAACCAACAAGTCGACTTCGCTAGCCATTACCGAGTATGACAAGGCAGGGAACCTCAAAGCAAAATATGTCGAGTCGGTCCCAATCGCCGGATATCCGAGAGTCGACGTTTTGGTAAGCGCATCCATGACATGGTCAACCCTGAAAACATACGATTATCCAAACGTGGACTACCGACATGTGATTGACAGTTTCCCACCTAGCTTCCTGTCAGAGGAAAGAAGCTCTGGCTGCGGCTTCTGGAAATCTTCTTGCCGGATGGTTACCCTCAAAGTGTATCAGATGATTACGCGGCATATCAAATTTATGTGGGTCACAAAATCGAGAAACTAGCTCGTGAAATCACTAAACAATTGTAAGGACTCTATTCAAGCGTTCGCCGGATCAATTGCCGGCATGATATCTTCTCGTGCTGTTTGGGAAGGTAAGCCTGTTGCACATCATGTGGGCCAAGCTCCGGTTTCCGGAGACCGGATCCCGGTTATGTTTCGGAGGCTGATCCGATGGCTAGGTCTCGGTGTTGGCGACTCATTGGCTTCTCCGACAGGGGCCATGCTTATTCAGGTCATAAGAGAATCCACGGGACGATTTGCAACCATCACATTTGCTCATTTATTGGGGACATCAATCGAGGCCGAATGTAAGGCGTACCGCCTGGCTTCTGATGTCCTTTGCGATGTTGCCATGGTTCTTGACTGTCTTTCGCCGTTCTTCCCGCGAAGCATCAGATTCCTTGTTTTGTGTTTCTCAAGCCTACTGTACTCTGCTAGTGGTGTCGCCGGCAATGCATCCAAAAGCAGTCTCAGTGGCCACTTTGCCAAATGGAACAATCTTGGCGAACTTAACGCCGTAGGTCATGGCTGCTTCTCATGTGACATAAAGGGTAGTGGGTACTAACTTTTAACAGAAAGACGCGAGTCAAGAGACGGCTATATCTCTGATGGGCATGATTGTATGTTGACTATTGTTTACTTCTGAAGATGTCCCCGTCACTAACTTTCACATAGACCGGCACATTCGTGGTATCACTTCTCACGGATTCAAAGGCCACATGGGCGGCACTTCTTTTTCTGCTGGCAGTACACCTTTTCCTCAACTGGAAAGGCGTTAGAGCAGTCAAATCGCGCTCACTAAACAGGCAACGGGCAAACATTGTATTTTCAGCCTTGTACTCCGAAGGAAAAGTTCTTACGCCCGTTCTCGTTTCCGAAAGGGAGCTCATCTTCGAAAGGCGAGGGGGCAGCGTTTTTCGTTGGAACTCGGGCAAGATTCTTGGCCATTGCGATTATGGTGTGTCTCTCGAAGAGATACTTCGAAGCCTGGCTAGCGGTCATGAAAGAATGAGATCTTTTCGTCTTTCGACCCTGAGGTTGGCTACTCTGCTGAATCTTTATGATAAGGAAGAGTATGTCCTTTGGTGCGTAGTCTCTGAGCCGGTGTACTATGACGCGGCTTCCAGGATCAAGGTAATGGTTGTGCTCAAGAACGGAGTCTCACCAAGATCTCAGCTGAAAGCTTGGTTTCATGGGTTGTTATTGACATGGCGCTTGAGTGGCCAGGAAGAGGCTGAACTGTCGAAAGCTGAGCTGGATCAGCAGGTGATGTTAAGCCACATTCAGCAGAGCTTGAAAGTCACCAACGAGAAATTCGAGGGTTACATGGAAAGACTTTCTTTCGCAGGCTGGAATCTCGAGGTATCTGTGCTGGAAACTCGATTGGGCTCCCGGATTGTATTAGAGTGAATGAAGAGTTGATGAGATGAAAGGCAGGAAGTTTATGACGGGGGGCTGAGATACCTAGTCTACGTCAAACACACTTGTTGAACATGGATCAATCCCATCAAACATGCAAGATGTCGCATATCTAAATCTTCAGGTGATGAGGTAAAAGCTTTATCGATCGAGATCCTCAGGGGGCGTCTAGTGATCATCACGACCATTCAATGCGGCGAGCTTAAATTCGTCAACGGGTATCCGAATGTAGCGTCACAGCCACGTGAGAACGACCCTTATAGTCCCCACTGCATTTCCAAAGGTACTTAAACCAAGAAGATTTTGGCGATCGACATGAGGATAGCTATGGTGCGGAGCAGCAAACACAGGTCAACGTGAAGCTGGCAGCACTGGCTGCCTGATGATCGCCGCCTGGGTCACATATTGTCTTCCGTATTCTCTTTTGACACAAAGGGGCTGTATGTTGTTAGATTATGCTCGGCTCATTTCACTATCGTGGTCCCTCCCATAACGCTCGCCTGTTACGACAGTCCGTCCACCCGTCTCTAGTATCGGAAGCACTGCGTAGTGCCCCATGCGTCATACCCCGTCGCGGCGGCTGTGTCGCTGCTCTTCTACATACCCCCTGGTTTAGTCGGGTTTCTCTGGCAGCCAATTGGGGAACTCCGTGTTGAGAAGATGGGGCTTCCACAGACCGCTCGTATTAGGCTTGCGTTTTGCAGAGGGTTAAGTGACTTGCAAACCCGAACCCGAGGACAGTCCAGATGACTCGTATAGCTACACCCGCATAGTAGTCCTGGAACGACTGATGTATGAAACACGTGAGCAAGCAATCTAATGCCGGCACCTCGTTGGGCCCTTTGTGCTTCACCAGAATTGATTGGCTGGATCGAATCGCAATTTGAAGCGTTCAGCTGGAGCGGTACCGAGTCAATTCAATGTTCTGGGAACCTTGGAGTATAAGCCACTATGGTAGGTGGCTGGCGACGTGGACGTATACACGAATGTGACCTTCGGCTCGATGTAAAGGTGCAGGATAAATAGAAGCTGCCCAACCCCCAGTTCTTCATAAGATGAAAAAGAAACCATCCATTTATGTCCGCTCAGTCCCTCCAGCAACATTAGCAACAATGACAAAAACAGGCGTTGCGTCGCTTCATCCTACTGAAGCTTCGCCATCCCCCTTGCCTCGAACCAAGTCACTTCGTCGTCAGCGTAGTGAGAAGCCGCAGAACCCAGTTCAGCTGCAAGCGTTCGAGTGGAATTTGCCTGCGGATCACAAGCATTGGAGGAGGCTGCAGCTTGCATTGCCCGCACTCAAGTCTATCGGCATCAACAGTCTTTGGCTGCCGCCAGGCAGCAAGGCAAAGGACCCCGAAAGCAACGGCTATGACATCTACGACGCGTGGGACTTGGGAGAATTCAACCAGAAAGGATCGGTGCCCACAAAATGGGGTACCAAGGGAGACCTTGTATCTTTGGCAGCAGATGCGGAGAAAAACAGCATTGGGCTTGTCTGGGATGCCATCCACAACCACCGCGCGTATGCGGACAGCACTGAAATGGTGAAGGTGGTAGAAGTTGATCCTTCCGGTAAGTTCTTTGAACGTGGCGGAGGAGCCGGCACACTCACATAAATCTCAGATAGAAGAAGAGATATCACAGATGTCTACGAAATCGAGGCGTGGACCAAGTTCAATTACGAAGCGAGAGGCGGCAAGTACAGTAAATTTACGTATAACAAATCGCACTTCAATGGCACGGACTGGAATCAGATCAACAAGAAGAGATCAATCTACAGATACGTAGAAGGTGGTAAGAATTGGCACCAAGACGTTGGCGATAGCCAAGGCAACGCGGACTATCTCATGCTTGAGAACCTCGACTACACCAATCCTGACGTGGTGAGGGAGCAGCACCAATGGGGCCGTTGGATCATGGGCGAGCTTGGGCTCAGAGGCTTCCGTATTGACGCCGTCCAGCACATCTCATGGAACTTCATCAACGAGTGGGCCAGACTGCTCAGGAAGCGTGGTCCTCAAGAGCTTATGTTTGTTGGGGAATTCTGGCATGGAGACGTTCGGGTCTTGACCAACTGGCTAGACCACATGCATTCCTTCTTCAGCCTCTACGATGTACCGCTGATGTACCACATCGAAAGACTTTCATGGCATCTGGATACGGATCTCAGAGAGGTTTTCAAGAACACGCTGGTGGAGCAACGGCCTCACAACGCAGTTGTTTGTCAACCTTCCTCCCATTTTTCCATAAGATACTGACTCTTCTCAGACTTTTATTCGCAATCATGACACTCAGAAAGGTCAAGCCATGGACACTCCAATATCCACCGAATTCATGCCTCTCGCATACGCTCTCATCCTTCTCAGACGCGACGGACACCCTTGCGTCTTCTTCGGAGACCTTTATGGAATCGGGGGACCCCACCCTGAGGCCCCAGTCCAAAACTTACCAAATCTTCTGTTGGCTAGGAAACTTTACGCGCATGGAAAGCAAGAAGACTACTTTGAGAGGCGAGACTGCATAGGCTGGATAAGACGTGGGTGCCAGGAGAAACCCCATGGTCTCGCTGTCGTCATGAGTTGGTCAACTGACGAGAACCCTGACACACGGCTTTGCATGGAAGTTGGCGAAGAGCATGCAGGAGAGGTCTGGACCGATGTTCTGGGACTGGAGTCGGCGTCTGTAAAGATTGACCAGAACGGGTTTGGTCTATTCTCCTGCAAAAAGGACAACATGGCGTGCTTTGTGAGCAATAATGCCAAGAGGAGGAAGTTTCCTGTCAAGTTCAATACTGATTTCCAAAGTCTACTATCATAGATCGACGGTTATCCAGGAAGAAATATTGGAAAAGCGGGAACCATCATAGCGTTAAATCTTCATGTATCTCGAATATGTTTAGCAGCGAGCATTTTAGATATCAATAGCATCTCGATCACTCTAGCCAGAGTGAAACCTCTTGAATGGAAGCACCAGCTCCCCTTAATCATCATCATAGAGAAATTGAAATGGTAAAAACAGGTGTCAAACTCGTCGAAAAGCGCAGGTCTCGTACAGATAGAGAGTTTTAATAGTTAACTGCTGTCATAAAGCTGGGAATAGCTTCATGTGGCTGGTGCCAGTTGAACCGCCACAAACGTGGCTCACCACATGCACAGACCACTCCGTCATCCGAAATCGATTCATGCGTATCCTTTTTTACCAGACACTGCAGTTCATCACTAAGGTTGTCTGATTCTTGAAGAGAAGAAAAAGAAAAAGATAAAAAAGGAAAAAGAAAAAAAGGCGCGCAAAGCAATTACCTACACTCCGCGGCTATTCCGATAACTTCCGAAAAGTAAGCATGGGGTCACGGGATTTGACGCTAGGGAAGCGGAGCTTGGTAAGCATCACCGCTCTTTTAAACACTTCGTTCCTTAGAGAGCGTCAGCTTGAGCGGTTAATTATTTCCTCCTCCTCCAAGTGCCCCACTTCTGTCCGCATGTCACTCCGCAAGACGTCCTGTCTATCCTGCGTTGCATCCAAGAGGCGTTGTGACCGGGTTTTGCCCGCGTGCCAACGATGTTCTCGACTGTCACTGCCTTGCCGCTATCCTTATCCACCGGCAGCCACCGTCGATCTTCCTCTGGTGTACGAGGGCTCTCTACAAGGTTTGCCACTGCCACCCTCTCTTACTCTCGGCCAAGTGGATAATGGCCCTACGGCTTTGGACCAAGCGGAATACTACGGCTTTTCTCGAAATGGAGAAGGTTCCCAAAACAACGATCTGTTAGTCCCTGAAAGTACAGATGTCGATATCCTCAGTATGGATTGGCTCGCAGAGTTACCGGACCTGTCAACTTTTTTTCATGATCCCTCTTTTAAGCGCCACTCGGAAAGACATTCGGCGATTCCACTCTTCTACCCTCGACATACTCGGTTGCAAGATACCCAGCAAGCTGTTACCAGGGAAATGTTATCAGGAACCCACGGTCCGATGAATCTACTCTCGAATACGATCCTCGGGCCTTGGAACAGATTCGATGATGTAGTTACGTGGCGTTACTGTGCCAGTGAAATGCTTTCATACATTTCGCTATACGCAACACGTGGAACTTCGCCCATTGCCACAATCACGAACCAAGCCTCCGCAGACTTAGATCCGGTCCTCAGAAGGGCGTTGGGCATCTGTGCAGCCCACGGAACCCTCACTCAGACTCAGAAACATGTTTTCGACCAGCTGCTTGATCATGAACTTGAGCAACTTGCGGTCTTATCTCAATCCGCTCCAGTCTATGATGCAAGGTGGCAACGACATCGCTCGGAGACCATTCTGAGGGAGACCACAGCCAGGCTTCAGGCGCTTACCATGTATCAAATCATCCTGTTATACAGTGACAGGGTTCAAGATTTCCGAAAGGCTGCGGCACATGAAGCTCTCTTCGCCTCATGGACCAGGGAGCTTCAGCTCCAGGTCCATTTATTTCAACAACGCACGCAATCGGCCGGAGACACGACAAATGTAGAGTTGGGATTCGAAGGACCCGATCCAAAGGTCATTGACGCTGCTCATCGTGCGATTCTAATGTCATACACGGTGCGCGCCGTTCACTCAATTCTCAACTACAAAAGGTGCGCAGTATGGAATGACCTTCTCACGATAACCATGCCGACCAGCCTATCGGGGCCAGTTATACTCTTGTATCCAGAATATATAGATGCGTGGGAACGAGGAACAACGCCAACACTAAGTGACGATAACAGGAGGCTTAGCAACTTGATCGTTGCTGCTTGCAAAGGTCGAGATGCTGTGAAGATAAGAACCGCCTGAGACAATCACATCCATGGTCACCATCTGCACTGTATCCTGATGAAGAATAAGAAATTATGTGGAAGCAACGGATGTCAGAAAGTCATATGGTTTGACCGTACTTTTTGAGATACCCCTAGAATCCACTTAAGTCCGCACCAGTACCACGTCACCTCCGCATCCATCCTAATTAGCGTCTAAAGATTCGCGGAACACGATGACACAATTCACGAAGGACAATATCAGCAGAACGTAGAAATCAGTACCGGATTCTGAGTCTTAAGAAAGGTTACAAATACCAATAGCTGTTCCCACAATGATTTCGGACATCGGCAGGACACCTAGGCGAGCATACACACACATACACACATACGCGCGGATCATATCAGACCACAACAGTCATTCTCCATATCCTTCCCTCATTCGTCACGATGGCTATCACTGAGCTTATATTTCTGCCTATAAATGCCAATGAACAAGTCAGGGCAGACTTCGATGACAAGGCACCTGCCTTGATACGAGCCACTTTCAATGTTGTCGGTGGTCCAACGACCACGGCAGTGGGTCGTGTGCTTGAAAGCACCCCGACCAATGCAGAGAATCATTGTGGATATGTTGCAGTTTTCTGTAAGTCCCAAGGCCCTCTCTTTTCTGGAGATGCGCCACTCTAACAGCTAGCGATGCCCCTCCGTAGGCTGGGAAAGTCTTGACATGATCAAAGACTTCATCAAAACCCCTGGTTTCGCCAATTTCAGAGCTTCTTTGGTGGGGTATTTAGATGGCCCCCCCACACTGCAATTCTTCGCGACCCTTCCCGACATTGCGCCTGAACAGACGCTTCAGGACAGCACCCACTTCTTCTTCACGAAATCGACGGGCACCGTGGCTCAAATTAGCCATGTGAAACAGCAATGGGATGAAATCACAACTACCTTCTCTAGAATTGCCAAGGACGAAGTCAAGTACCATAACGGCGATGGAGTTCAGGACTATGATGGCTACTTTGCTGGGTTCAGTGGTTGGAAATCAATCACGGTAGGTCATGACCCTCAAGATGGCATAGTCTATCTTAGCTCTGATCATAACTGATTTTTCTTCTTAGGCACTTGAGAAGGCTCTTGGCCAAGCAGAGATCCGCAAGCAACTGGAGGCTCTGACTAAAGTCAGTGAAAGCATTTCCAGTTTCACCTTGGAGCTTAATCATGTTTTTTGATCGTGTGCCAAAACTCGATTAGTGTAAAGAGTTCGTTATCGCGGTTAGACCAGAATGAAATCTCGACTCCATCTTTGTGAGGCTAAAGTCAAGGGAAATAAATGACTGTTGAGTCACATTTCTTCTGATAGTGACAATGTGCTAAGTAGACCGACGAAATCTGATCCTAATGACGCCATTTGAAGTACCATTCAAAGCATCTTCTGCAGAGGGCCACCACATAAACTTTATATAAGGAGATTTCCCCTACTTTGGGGTGCGACAAATATCCATCTTAATAAGCTGAATGAAGGATCCGGTTTACAGATTCTAGGTGTATAAACCAAGTCGCCTTTGAAGAGTCTCAGTAATGTCCTCGATTTTTTACTCCGTTGACTGCGCGCCGGTTGGCTTCCTTTGACTTTGGCTTGACTTCGTCTCATTCAGTAATAACGCCTAGCGTCTCTGGCCAAGAGATCCACAGGTAGCGGCCGAACGGCATAGCGGGCTGACTCGCGAGGTCACAACGATTATCTAGCGCTTAGAGATGTGGTAGATTCCCAGACGTTGTATTTAAGCTAAACTCGGCCCGTTCATACGAATGGCGTTCATTTGGCAAGCTCTTTATTTTTAACTGCCGAAACCCGAACGGTTCAACCGTCTGCATGGTTTGAATTATTCCTGAAATTAATGAAATCCTACTGCAAGGATCGAAGGCCAATCACCTACTGCGTAGATATATTGATCCACTTATTCAGAGCTGCTCCATCCTACGTACGTCGTCGGGGCTTCAGACTGGTGAGGGGCAGAAGTTGAAATTCTGTACCAGACGGCTAGCCGGACAAAGCCAGAAGAAGTTTCAAACACCTTGCGAGGTGTACTGTTTGCAGTAGATATTCGTAGTATTTTAGTAGAGAAGAGAGCCCAGCAACTATGTCTTCGCTACGAGCATAATGTGTCGGTTTGCCAGGTTGTTGAAGACGATTCGGTTCTCTTGGGGGACCCTCCAGGGGAGCGAAAACTTCGTAGTCTCAGAAACCATGTTGAATTGCGATTTCAATCAGGTTTTGATGTTCTAATCCAACCAGGGTTCTCCAGGCATTGCTACCTTGGTAGGGTAGGCATAATCTGTGCAATCATCTTGCTCCCTACGTGAAGGAGGCCTGGTTTAACCCTGCTGACTGGGCGCTGAATGGATGGACGACTTTGTTGACGAATTTTGAAAATCTCAACAATTCGTACCGCCGGCTTGTTGATCCGGTCAATAACCTAGTGCAGCGTAGCTCCAAAACAAGCATCGAATGGAGCGATTAAATCGCTTGGCCCGCCGCCTTGGCACCATTCGCATCATACGACCAGTGCGGCTTCGCTTACTACCCTGTCGCGTCTCGGTGCGCCAAGCCGGGCAAATATTACTTGTCGTCAGCCAAGAATGCGGCTTCGCTGCCGGGGCCGGGCCTGGATTGACGGGAACCAGGAACGTGCCAACTACCCCCATTCATATGAGAACGACCCCAAGCGCTAGTTACAGATACATATCAGAACATATTTCATTTAGAGAAGGGTCTAAGTAGAATAGAAGGGTCCTGGTATTTCTGCTGACCAGGGTAAACAAGAACCCAGGCACATGGCTTGTCATTGCCAAAATCTACCGAATATCACCCTGCCACGCGCTTTGAAATTACACCCTTTTCACCTGACGTCAGTCTATGGCTCCAATACTGGAGAAGCTTCCCCAATCCCCCAGAAGAGACTTTTCAGCAGTTCCCATCTCCACGCATGGACTCCGTATGTTTCCGTGCCAGTCACGAGGACGAACGGTGTCAGGCTCGGATTGTCACCGAGAGACGCAGAACGTGATGTCCGGTGGAATTCTCGGCCAAACCACCCCATTCTTGCGGGGCTTGTGCAAGCGCTACCCTGCCTCATGTGGAGTCGCGAGTCATGTGAGGAGAAGAACGTCACGGCCAGATCCCCGAATTGGGCCCATTATCACGCCCACGCGAGAGCAGAGTCTGGAGCCCCAGGGGCAATCTAGCTCTACGCCCGCACGCTGCCCTTTCCCCCTTCCTCCCCCGACATATCTCTTCTCCAAGCGTGCGGTCTTCTGGGGTCTCTCCACTGGAGAAGAAGCCCGGAAATGCGGACTGACTTCGGCCGTTTTTCTCCAGTTTCTCCACCCAAGGACCCGACAAATTTTTTGAATGACGGTGTTAGTGTCGAGTTCAGACAGACTAGTATTGGAGGTCAGGCAAAGAATCCACAATGGATCGGTGCTGTCGTCGGGTTGGTCAAAGTAGGTAAACGGCTATGTTGTTGCTGATCGACCACGGGTGGTTAAAAGCCAGCTTGATCCCAATATCATTCTGCTGCTGGGTTTTCTTGGCAGGTTGTCTCTTTACATCCGAACGATCAGAGCCGGAATTCCTCGGCGTTTAGCATCAGCCTAATCGGATCCGCTGATTCTCCTTCTGGCAATTCATTCAAAAAGGGTTGTTGGCTCGCAGCTGGGCGGAAACTCTAGGACGATGCACGGAGTAACACTTGCCCCGAGAATCTCGGGTAAACATAACCCGGACAGCCAAAATGAGGCTCATATCGAGAACCTCGCCAACGCGCTTCCTGGCGTGAACGAGAAAGATGCCACCGCCATCGCCCAAGCCGGTGCTTGGGAAATTGATGCCTTCATCGACAACATGGAGCGCGAGCTTGAGGCTGCCGGTGGTTTGAAGAAGGGCTTCTTCCAGCTTGAATTCACCCAGACAAAGTACTTCACTTGGCTCATCGTTGCTTTTGCATCAATGGGTGGTCTTCTCTCTGGTCTTGACCAATCTCTCATCTCTGGCGCCAACCTTTTCCTGCCTGCTGATTTAGGTCTGTCCGTCAGACAAAACGTAATAAGAAAAAGTCCACGCCGCTCTTGAGACCTAGCAAACTAACTCTGTCAGTCCCTTGTTAACTCAGCAATGCCCCTAGGCGCTGTCGGCGGCGCCATTATCCTCAGTCCGTGCAATGAGTACCTCGGTAGGAAGATGTCCATTATCATCTCCTGTATTCTCTATACAATCGGTGGTGCTCTCTGTGCCGGCGCCCAGAACTTTGGTAGGCATTTATCCGATTCTTTTACTGAATCATACTGACCGTAGCCCCCAGGCATGATTGTCTCCGCACGAGTTATCTTGGGCATGGGTGTCGGTCTCGAGGGCGGTACTGTCCCTGTATACGTCGCCGAGACAGCCGAGCGGAGAATCCGTGGAAATGTCGTTTCTCTCTACCAGCTCAATATTGCCCTTGGAGAGGTTCTTGGGTACGCCGTCGCCGCTATTTTCATTCACGTCCCTGGCAACTGGCGCTGGATCCTCGGCTCCTCCCTTCTCTTCTCTACCATCATGTTCGCCGGCATGCTCTTCCTTCCCGAGTCTCCCCGTTACCTCATGCATAAGGGCAGAACTCTTGACGCGTTCAAGGTATGGAAGCGCATTCGCGGCACCGCTACGCCCGAGGCTAGGGAAGAGTTTTTCATCATGAAGGTTTCTGTGTTGGATGAGAAGCAGGTCGTCGCCGAGGGTGCCAAGAACAAGCGCTTCCCTTGGATGGACTTCTTCACCGTCCCTCGTGCGCGCCGCGCCTTGATCTACGCCAACATTATGATTCTCCTTGGCCAACTTACCGGAGTCAACGCCATCATGTACTACATGTCCATTCTCATGCAGCAGATTGGCTTTGATGACGAGAAAGCGACCTACATGTCTCTTGTCGGCGGTGGCTCTCTGCTCATCGGTACCATTCCTGCTTGCTTTTATATGGAAAAGTTTGGTCGTCGCTTCTGGGCTAACGCTATGCTTCCCGGCTTCTTTATCGGCCTCATCATCATTGGCGTTAGCTACCAGATCCCGACCACATCCAACACCACTGGCGCCGTCGCGTGTTACCTTATTGGTCTTGCACTGTACATGGGTTTCTTCGGCTGCTATGCCTGTCTCACCTGGGTTGTTCCCTCCGAGGTCTACCCTACCTACCTTCGATCCTACGGCATGACCACTTCTTCTGGCCTGCTTTTCCTGTCTTCTTTCATTGTCACCTACAACTTCTCCGCCATGCAGGAAGCCATGACCCGTACCGGTCTGATTCTTGGCTTCTATGGGGGAATTGCCATCCTCGGTTGGTTTTATCAGTAAGTTTTGTCACCTGAGTTATCTGGACGTTTCAACATTGTTCTGTTTACTAACATGGAGGCCCTCAGAATTTTGTTTATGCCAGAGACGAAAGATAAAACCCTTGAGGATATCGATCTTCTCTTCCAGAAGCCGACTCGGGAGATCGTAGCCCTTAACGTTAAGAACACTGTTCAAAGCTGCGGAAACTTTTTCAGAGGTCGCTGGGGCAGCAGTGCTGAATCCGCTCAGGAATTAGACGCTTCCGAAAAGAACGGCAAAGAAATTATTGCCTAGAAATCTGTAATGAATATGGCTTCGGCCGAGATACCCTGATGTAGCACTAGACAGTATCAGAAATTTGTCACGAGTTAGAGCACACAGCAGAGCATATGAGGATTCAGGTCTAAAAGGCTTAATTCTATGTAAGTGAAGGTAACGAAAGCAAAGTCCTATATATAGGCAAGTGAATGCGAAACAGCACGTGATACAGCACCTGACAGAGCTGTTACAGAGTGTGGAAATGCATGAAGCTATCGTGACAAAATTTGGTTTGAACACAGGTAAACGGATGCTTCACTTGGCTTTTCTCAAGAAAGCCGATCGAATTGAGAAGATGCCTTACATTATTACAAAATCTGCAGGTCATTCTGCTATCACTCCGATAATATATCTGAATGTCGCATTTGAAAGAATGAATGTGTTGGGATTAGGGCTCTGTATAGTGGCGGTACCCAATCGAAATTCGCATTCAAGCTATGACATCATAAAAAGACGGCAACATCTAGGAATCCTATCGGTCTGCTATCAACATTGATGCTTGTGGATTATATTATCTGGTTGAGAAGTGTGAAGCCAACGGGACCAAACGAGTGGCAATAACTGTGTATTGGTGCAAAGGTAAGGTGAAGAACGAAGAAGGTCAACCCGGCTAAGGCTGGGTTTGACCAGAGGAAGGAGGCCGGGGGCTGACCAATCAGAGGGCCCGGGTGGAGCCACCCGGACCTCAACAAGAAGCCTAATCAAAATGGTCACACCTAGGCTTGTAGTGAGGAATTGATATGACTGGTCTGTGTCCTCATTCAGTAATTAGGCAACGTCCAGGAACATCATCGGGTGCTTCGTCATATTTCAAACTTTCTTACTCTGAACGAACTCTCTCCACTTTTTAGTAATAAACATCCCCTCCGGACACAATCTGACTCCTCAAAGTACATATCCCAAGCCATCTTTAAGAAGCCATCATCATGCGGCCCTTCTCAGAAATCACTGCCATTTTTGCTCTTCTAGTCACTGCATTGGCTGTTGAATCAGGCCCCAAGATCAGAGCTGTGGACGCTATAACATCGCGTCAAGACGAATGCGGAACCAACGGCGTTTTTGGCGGCCAATGCGGCGAGGCATTCGAGCAGAGGGACTGTACTGGCAGTCTTGTGAAGCTGATCAAGCCTGACGTACGTATTAAGTCATCTGAAACACTTTCTTCCTTATAGGAGGCTTTTCTTTTTCCCAATCCTGTCGCTTTTTATAACAAAAGATATTCTGACTTGGTTTCTTTGACATAGTGCTCTCAAACATGTAATAAAGTCATCGACAAGAGCGTTGCTAGCCTCAGAGTCTCTGGTGACGGGAACGTCGCTAGCACGGTGACTTGTTACATGTACTCAGACGAGAGCTGCAATGCTGAGGTTCGAAGGTCTGACGCAGTATCTCAATCGTGGCAGAGGCAATGCATAACCGTTGAGGGCCAGACTGTGAAGAGTTGGAAATGTCTCAAGGGATGCTGATGATCTACAAAAATGCTTCCCATAGGCAGCTAGCCACTTTCATCTACATGCCATAACCCAGTTTCATCGGGTCGTTATCGTCGTTACTTCATAGACCAAGTTCCGCATTTCGGATATCGAATCTCCACACATACAAATGAATTACAAACAGAGATCTTGTGTTCTCCTCGTCATATATTTCGCTCTCAATGTACATTCTTCGATCTGTATAGTAGCCTGGTTAGGTGCTCTACTGCTGCCGATTATTCATAAATTTCATAGTCGCTTTGGTATACTTGGAGCACATTGTGCCGTCTTAAGTCGTGGGGTTGCAGGGGATAAAGCGAAGACCTCCTCTCGTTCACTGTGGATGGAGTTGGTCTGGCTGGGATTCTAAATCTCCATCCGGTGAGATAGGCCTCATTTGCCCGTTGGCGAGCCATTCCCAAGATGACTCAGGCAGAGATGAGTGTCTGTAGCATGACTTTGGATATCCGTCTTCGACTTTTCCGCTCAGTGACGTTGATCGGACTTCTTCGGGCAACAGTAATGTACCTGCGCCTCTGATACTTCTAATATCCGCGATCGTGGATGGCCGTAATTTCCTGCCGTCGGCCATCTTTCCATTGCTGTTCCATGTTCTTGCTTCATAGGAGAGCTCAAACTCCATAGTCTTCATTATTCCGAATGGCGGAGGCTCAGAAGTACCCCCGCTGGTTGAGATTGTTGACCTGCTGGCGGTATTGGAGTTGTCAGACGCAGATAAATCTAACTGGATGCCCGTTCCACGTTTCAATGAAAATGGCCACGATGCGCGGTGGCGCGGTGGTGGCGGCCGAGAGGGTATCTGAGGCCCGGATATCCGTGATTCGTAAGAGAAGTCATCGAACCGTAATCGAGGCACCTCATCTGAGGGCTTTTCTCCTTGTAACTCATGGCTTGTTGGAAGATGTCTTGATATCGTCATGACAATGGTTACGGCCGGGAGCGAACCTATCCACCTAGCCCAACTTTGATGTTCCTCTCGTTGCAAGGTGTGGCAGTTGAGATAGTTGGGTTGTCTTCAAACGGAAATATACATGAAGGCCTTGGTAAAGTAATAATATTCCAGCGCCAAGTGGAAACTGTCAATTCGTGGTTAGCATCTTTTATTTTGTGGTGCATGCAATCTAACGCCGAACATACACGCGAGACCAACCAGCGAGATGTAAATAACTTTCTACACGTACCAAGAATGCTGCTCTTCCATCGATATGGTCGCTTACGCCGCACCACTTTCGACTCCGATAGACCCCTTCCTCAGCCGCGTCGCAAATGCCCTGTAGCAGACACTGTTTTGCCGTCGAGCATGAGAGCGCTGCCAAGGTTTCCAATGGGTGAAGCGGAGGAATTTTGTGACCTATACACAAACACAAGACGGCAAGGGATGGTGAGGAAACTGAGGAGCAAGATATTGAGGCGAGCAGGTTAAACCACAAGATTGAAGTGGTTCGCTTAAGGAACGAAACCTGAAAGCAGATATTCTGCATCCGTGGCAGAAGCAGATCGTCCGCACGCGGGGGGCAGTGCAGGTTAAACAGAGACATGATATATTTCAGTGTCTAGAACTTGGTGCAAGACCACGAGCGCGGCAACGTACACGAGTCACGGCCCGAAAAGCTAATGCGGGATGATGGGGAGTGGCTTTCACAAGCTAATGCCAGTATAGTATAAGGAGAGCGAGGTGCGGACCCGCCTAGAGGATGGATGGGACAGGCATGGAGACCCCGAAGCGAGTGCATTGAGGCGGAATCGTTTCCGCCACCACATAGACGCAGTATCCTTTACCCGTTGAGGATGTAAGCATCCAATTTGGCTGCACAATCTACCCTATTGGTCTAATGAGGTGGATGTTTCGGGCTGGGGCTGATGGAGGATGCTTAATAAGTTCGTATGCAAACGGAATAGTATGGGTAAGAATGACCTGATTACCTATGGGTGTGTAATGCATAGAAGAGTCCCAGCGGTATGGTTTAGTCTTTCTTAGTTAGGGCTGTGGAAGAATTGAATGACAGGGTTAGTGGCACACGAGTGATAGAGGCGTAAAGTCGGTATACTGAGACATAGGCCTGTCAGCTTTCCAGCTTAGCGGCGGTGGCTATGTTCTTACTAGCTGCAAAAAGCAACCAACAGGCGGTAGCCTTGATCTTATTTTTTAACGACACCGGAAATGGCAATAGTAACGAAAGGCTTTACGCCATACAGTCTGGTCCTTTCGTTTTGCTCTCTTCATTTCCCCCTCCGTTAGACATTGAGCCAATCGTCCAAGCGCTACATGTACTCAGCTCAGCCACCACTTGCATAATGAGTGAATCGCAGAAGATGCCAAGGTGAACTGTTTATCGCCTGATACTTCGCCCATATAGGCGAGAGGTGGTCGAGCGCAATGTACATGTAGTTATCAGCAAAGATACCAGACATCCCATTGAGAACGGCAAGTAGTCTTCCGCACGGTCTAGATCTCGCCTATCGCCGCAGTCGTCTGGGCTAAGCTTGGTAGGGACTGATTGTGCAAGGCACCGTGATTCGGGATTTTGACTTCCTAGTTAGCAGATATTCTGCTGAGTGGGTCGCCATACAAGGCGTTGGATTCGGTGGAAGTAAACGGTCAACGGGATGCCCTCCCCAATTGGGCCAAGAAACATGTGGTTGAAGTTGCCAGAGATCTTCAGGAAGTTCAGCTCTCCCTTCTGTCGATTTTTCAGCCCATAAATGCACAAAATAATCTGCTGACGACAACTATAGAAGAAGGCCTATACTATCCCTTATCTACAAGGGCGCACACAAGTGAATATTCCCTCTTGGCCCTCCCGAATCTCTGCACTCAGCACCGCCACTTACATTCTCATCAGAATTTTTAAGCTATTAACCAGATGGAAGACCTTTTCGACTTGAACTTCAATTATGCGCTTTCCACCCCCCCAAAGCAAAGCCTCGTGCGCTCTGTGATAGGATCCACTCCTCTAACAGATTCCCCCTATCACTAGCTTCGTTAATGGCGAAAGCTCACTCTTCAGCATCATCAAGAGAGAATAAGAAATGTAAAAAGAGCATGAACGACTCATCAATCTTTGAGCTAGGCCTAACGCTCTGTGGAAGGAGGCTTTAAGAAAGCTAGCGATGACCCTAATGCTTAGTGCTGAACTGTCAAGGTGACATGACAGTGGTGCTAATTCACGCCACAGCATAGTTTGATGCGATTACCACGCTAAAGTTGGGGTAGAAAACGTGACGCCAGCTCGAAGTTCCGGGGGCCTGCCTGAGGTTATTGATGTTCAAGATGGTGTATCCCCATGGGGACACAAGTTTACAAGAGATGACGTGAAGATGATGACGTCTCAAGCAATAGGCTGTTACAATCTGAGTCCAACGTTCCCTGCTTTCCCGATCCTTACGCATATAGCTTGAATGGTCAGATGGAAAACACAGAGTCTTAACAACCGCAGAGCCGAGAACTCCTTTATTTGATGGTCCAAAAAGGCTTTCATCGCATTGAAAAGGATGAGTTCTTCCCTTTCGTGCTCACTATATCGAATCAAGAGAACGAAAATTGTGGCCATGGCAGCTGTTGCGCTGTGTTAGATTAAATGGAAGCTAAATAATAGGAAATCAAGCTTAAATCAGAAGTCACTAGGCTAAATACCTTTATAATGGTCTCACATGCCAATTCGATCTCATCATTACTTATATTGTGGGATGATGACCATATGTTGCCTAGCAACATTCCTAACCATTAGCTTTCGTACGATGTCGCTGCTGGTCTCACAAAGTAGAAGGACCCAGCTGCTCAAGCCGCAAATCGTGGACATCCACCTCAGCGTCAACCCTAAAACAAAATAAATTCAATACATATCATTAGAATTAAAGCTCCTTATATAAAACTACCTAACAACGGTAATGTTTCATCCAGCGAGAGAGGCCATGGCGTCAGTCTGTGCTAGGTTTATCGCCGGCTATGGACAAAAGTCCAATCAATGCAGGCGCGGAAATGGTGGGAATGGCTTGCTATCGCAATGGTTTGTTTGTGCACTTTAATTTACGCCTTCTGAAGATATGACCCTACATGTTGAGCTACTGGAGATTGAGTATGGAACTCGCCTTTCATCCCATTAAGCTACTGATGACAGATATTAAATATGTGACTTATACCCAACATTTGAGGAAAAAAATTATAGGCTTCAAACTCGACGTCTTTCGACCGGTTCGGGCCGTCGTGAAGATCTCGATCCCAGAGGTAGTTCGGGTTTCTGGTCAGTATAGTGGAACATGGTGGCGTGCTACCCACTAATCTGGCTTATCAACAGTGGAAAGAGGACTTTACATGGGGTGATCGGTGCTTGAGGTCGTCTGTAACACAATGCGTTCAAAGTTACATCACTGATATTGGTCATTCCATCGTTTTGACGCCAATAACAATGTCATTCAACAAATAACATCTGCAGGCGCCTTGAACATTGTAGAAAGGTTGACTCTGAGCTTGTGTCGGCTATGTACACAGAGATGACAATGCCTCGGCTGACGCAGAGAAAGAATTCAGCTACCTGCCTAGATACAACCAAAGCCAATGAGTAGCGAATTGGTACTGCCAATGAAGAGATCGTGCCGCAACTGCAATGTTCAAATCCATGCTAGACTGCGTGCAGAACATCGAATTGCCTCCGTACCACAATTCATCCACCCATGCTTTTGGTCGGTCCACATTTATGACAGAGTGAGATGGCAAACCCCATCAATTCATCGACGTTGACGTAAGAAACGTTGGGCCTCATGACGCCAACACTGCATCCAACAGCGTACACTAAGCTCCATAGAATATGACGTTCGAAAATGAATAGAAAACTGGACACAAGCGGATTGCACCTCACGTGTATAAGTTGAAGGCTGGACATCAAGGTTGAAACTGTCTCCGATTGACACACAATCCATTACATCCTGGTAACTACATTCAGACTTGAACTTCGAAGCTCAAATATATCTATTCATTTTAAGCACACAAATTCATTCAAATATCCTGTCAACCCCTTTACAAACATGGCAGAACAGATTCCCCAGCAGATGCGTGCCGCAACCATTAAGGACTTCAACAAGGGTTATGAAGTCAAGGACGTCAAGGTCCCAACTGAACTCGGACCCAACGATGTCCTCGTCAAGATTGCCGCCGCAGGCTACTGTCATACCGATCTTCAAGTACAAGAGGGAGTTTACGAGTCCGCCGGTGCCAAGCCTGGCCTTATCGGCTCTCACGAGCCTGCTGGTACCATCGTAAAGCTCGGCTCTGAAGCCGGCAAGCAGGGGCTCAAAATCGGCGACCGTGTCGGCTCCATCAACACATATGGTTGCTGCGGCAAGTGCAACTCTTGTAATCAAGGCAAGCAGGTCTGTGACAACCTCAGTGGCATGCTCGGTCTCACTCTCGACGGTGGTTTTGCCCAATACATGAAGGCCGACGCCAGAGTAGTGGCCAAGATCCCCGATTCAATCCCTTGGGACGAGGCTGCGCCATTGTTTTGTGCTGGCGCCACTGTCTATGGGGCTCTCTGCGCGGCACAGCCCCGGAAGGGCCAGTGGCTTGCAATGATCGGTGTTGGAGGTTTGGGTCACCTAGGCATCCAATACGCCAAGTCGATGGGTTGCAAAGTCATCGCAATCGATAACCGTCAAGAGGCCCTCGATCTGGCGAACGATGTTCCATCGCACCTCAAGCCTGACCGCACAATTCTCGTTGACAGCGATGAGGCGCGGGAGAAGGCGGTGAAGGAACTCCAGTCCTCTTTCTACGACAGCAACCCGGGCGTCGACCGCGTCGTCATCAACACCGAGGCTCGGCCTCTCGTCAAGTTCGCCCAGCAGTTCCTGCGCAAGGGCGGTGTTCTCGTCGACGTTGGGCTCCCTGCCGACGGGCCCTTCGAAGTGGACCCGTTTGCCTTGAACTTCAAGGAGCAAACTATCCGTGGCGCGTTGATCTGCACTCCTGAGCGCAGCCGGGAGATGCTTGAGCTGCACGCAAAGAACGGATGTAGAACACACATTGAAAGGACCTACAATGTTGACCAGGCCAACGAAATGGCTGAGCACTACTTGTCTGAACAGCTCAAGGGTCGCTTGTGTATGGTTTTTTAAGGGGGCTCCAGTAGCAGTAGATGGACGATGTAATGAGATCTATATGTATATTAGTACCTGGGCGAAACGATATGATGATAATGGACCAATATACAACAGCACAATATCATGACTTGGGTTCTTCTCCTTGAGCGATTCAATTGGCTTGGTCTGCAAACTATATGACTCGCCGAGGTCATCTGTTTTGTGGAAACGGCATAACGAAATTGAGTCTTAAGACTTTCAAATATGCTGGACTAACCAGTAAGTATTCAGAAATTGCTAACAAAGATTGTTTCCTGTACCATAGAATTCCAAAGCTCCCTTTCCCATCACTGTTAGATTTCATAGCGGTCCGTCGCATCATGGACAGGTCGATAGATAAAGTAGTCAAATGAAGCCTTCCTTGCCGTGCCGTTCAAATCCGAAGCAGCAACACCGACGAAAGCGCCGGTAAAGCTGCCGTGTGCCTGGTGACCACCACATTCATCGGAGATGATTGATGCATCGTAAACGGGCCCGACTGCCTTCAGCTCCTCGCCCTCGAGGGCGTAGTAGAACTGGAGCTTTGGTCCACGGATCTTCAACGCCAGCTTGACCTTGCCCGAATCAGGCAGCGGTACCGGGTCTGGGAAAGGGGTCGAGAGGTTGCCATCGGGCCATGATGACTCAGATCTTTGGATCAGCAGTTCCCTTTTGCCGTCTTCGTGGGCACTGACCGTGAGGTAGAAGAAGTTGTAACGGCAGTAGTAGGCTGTCAGGCCAGCAAACTCCCTCTCGTCGGTAGGCGAAATGTCGACAATGGTCTCTGCGTCGTAGGAGAAATGAGTCTGACGGCGAGCGACTAGGGCCTGCTCGAACCACGACCCAATAGACTCTCTTCCAATAAGAGTGAGCTTTCCTCCTTCAGTAGAGAAGATACGCTCGGGTTCCGGTGTGCGCAGCCACTGAAAGTCCTTATGCAATCCATTCTCGAACGTGTACCGCTGCTCCGCCCAGTATGCAGTGTCGTCTCTCGTCCCCAGCACCTCAACAAACAACGAAGGCACGGGGCCGTTCTTGACATACAGCCAGTCATCCTCGCCCCAGTATGCTTCTTGGATCGCTGTTTCACGACCAAGCACACATCGTCTGTTCTGTGTTGTGGGACGACCTGTTAGGTGGACCATGTATGTCTTGCCATCGGGGGTGTCCACGATATCACCATGTCCCGCGCGTTGAAGAGCTGCAAAAGGCGCGTCCTTTGAAGTGATGACGTACTTTTGCGGATGAAGTTCATATGGACCCTGGATATCGCGGGAGCGGGCTAGAGTACAGGCGTGTTCGTAGGCGGTGCCACCCTCGGCGGTGAGGAGATAATACCATCCATTCCTTTTGTAAAGATGAGGGCCTTCGACAAGAGCTAGTTCGGTGCCCCTGAAGATGTTCTTCTTAGGGCCGACTAGTTTACCTGCTTTGGGATCAAACTCCTGCAGAACAATCCCTGTGAAGGCGTTGAACCGGCGACGATGATCCCACATCATGTTGACGAACCACTTTCTGCCGTCATCGTCGTGGAAGAGCGAGGGGTCGAAGCCAGATGAGTTGATATACAGGGGATCAGACCAGGGCCCTTCGATGGAAGGCGCGCTGACAATGTAATTGTGGCTGTCTTTGAAGGAGCCATCCTTGCGTTTGACGTCTGTGTAAACAAGCCAGAACTTCTCTCCATCGTGAGTGAGACAGGGAGCCCAGATGCCGCAGCTGTCTGGGTTGCCTCGCATGTCCAGCTGGCTTTTTCGGTTGAGAGGCCGAATGACCAGGTCCCAGTTTGCAAGATCCCTGGAGTGGTGGATCTGGACACCGGGGAACCATTCGAACGTAGATGTTGCGATGTAGTAGTCATCTCCGACCCTCAGAATGGAGGGATCCGGATTGAACCCAGGAAGAATAGGGTTCCTGAGTTGAGGCATGACGATACACGATGGATTGCTACTGACAGAGAAATATTCACTGGCCCCCGAACAATTCTTTCTGGATCAGGACCAGTATTTATTAAGGATTCTTGCTCTCTTGGCAAGGACTGAATTGGGCCGTTCAACCCCACGCCTCCACAGATTGGATTTAGCCGGGAATGGATGATTATGGCAATGTTAGCCTAAGACCCCACCCCCACGGTGTCGTGGCTCCGGTTACCCCGCGTTGCATGAGGGGGTGAAGTTTGGGAAGCACCAAACGAGTAACCAACACGTGTAACGCGCGTTGACAAGGAGATTTTGGAGGGCGATCATGTCTCCGGAGCCGAAGACTGCACTTGCAGGAACGATTTCATCAAAGTTCCACTTCAGTTGGAATCAAAAGCATAAGAAAGTTCATTTGCGTAGTCTAAGGAAAACCGAAATCTTGGATCTGTCATTTCTAAATATCTGAGCCTTTGCACCCCGGAGTTCTACATCTTGCAACCTTTTAATTCGTTCTTGATTCGACTCCTTTTACGGGTTCAAAATAAAAGCAAACACTTAAGTCATGGGAATGGCTTGCTTGTGATTAACAAACAAACCTTCCGGGTCGTAGATAGCCTTGAGCTGCTTGAGACGGTCAAAGTTTGCGCCATAAAGACGAGAGGACCTTTCTGCCTCGGACAGTTCGGTGTCGGCGTACCTGGATGCGTTTCTGGAAACCAGAGGTATCGTTTGCCCAAGTGGCATCACTGCTGATGACGTTTCGAACT
This sequence comes from Colletotrichum somersetense, assembly GCA_030867255.1. Lineage (NCBI taxonomy): Eukaryota > Fungi > Ascomycota > Sordariomycetes > Glomerellales > Glomerellaceae > Colletotrichum > Colletotrichum somersetense. The sequence goes on from MU843531.1 coordinate 136,178, forward strand.
CCAGCAGTGGTTAAGCAGTTTTGTAGCTCTAATGCCCTGTTTTCGACTTGAGCGAGAACATGAGAATAAGAAAAGAAAAGGAGCAAATGGAAGGCAAAATGCATAATGGAGTATCTCGAATCCATGACTTTATAGGGAAAAACCGTACTAGTCTAAAGAATGTCAAAGGAGCTGGGCTACGGAGCTAGAGAGAAGCTATTTCTACTAAGAGTCTGCGCAGATTCATTCTATACCAATTAGGCGGAGAATATGTGGAGCTTCTTTACTTACCAACATTTGTTTGTTTATACGTCGGGGTCGTCTACAGTTTCGGTTGAGGTTTGCTGGGTGTTCATCCAAAGGTGATATGGATGTGTATCGTCTGTGTAGACAGCCACTCTTGGCGGTTTCTCTGCCTCCCCATCGCATATATTTGGTAGAACCTAGATTATACCTGCTTGTGTGAAATCAACGTGTGCCTTGATAATTCCTTGGCGCTGAGAAATAGGTTTCTGACCTTCCTGCATGTCAAGCTTATCGGTTTAGGGGAATCGCCTTGGCTCTTGTCACTTATGAGGCAGCGTGGTTCCTACTCATTACCGGTTACGCCGGGATCTCCAACCTGAGACTGGTGTTCGCTGTTATTTTCTGACATTGCCCGTATTCAACAAACTGCTCTTTTAGGTTTATGAAGATTGAAACATAAAAGGCGCTAGATACTGATGTGACAACATACAATATAGAAAATCACACAGTGATTGGCACAGCCGTTGGTCCCCACTCTGCAGAATTCATTTTAATAGTTTGCGGACAGGGTTATGCGGCCGACAACATCTTGGCTGGTGAGGCGTGTTTTTGAGCTGCTGGACGAGGCAGAGCCTACGAATACCGGTCTTTGTATGAGGTCTAGGTGGTCCTAACCATTCTCCGGTTCTTATGCGAAGTCAATCCGACCAGAGGATATAAACAAGGACTGAAACCAAATGAGCTGCCAAGATAGAGGGGTTTCGATTTGTCTTAGCAGATTAACATGCAGTTCGACTCATCATTCTTTTTACGATGTGTGAAAAGTCCCCTCTTCACTCGTTTTACGTCAACAAACATAGCCTCGTTCACAGCCAAATCATTGACAACCCACATCTTGATTGCACCGAACCTGGTTCATATCCAGTAACAACTTTCGCCCATTCCACCTTAACTCGTTCTTTGGTTGGTCTTTCCTCGATTCGAATTTGAGCTCATTTTTGGTCATCCGCTGTACTTATTTACCAGCTTACAATTTCGTTTCGTGATCCGACGCCATGCGTATATCCTACTTCAAAAACCTTTCATCAGGATCTGTCCTCTGGACCGTTTCCTGTAGCGCCGTTACGCTTTTTGTCGCCGACTCCGGCGGAAATGTCACAACTCTCTCGCTGACCGGGTTCGGGACCAACTATAGCTTATCCATTGCCTCAAAGACGGCCGATTGCGAGTTCAATCCATCCTGGCTCACCCTGGACGCCACCAATAGGGTTCTTTACTGCCTGGACAGGGGCTCCAACTCAGTACCCAACGGCTCCCTGAGCTCCTTCTATTGGGGAGGTGGTTTGACCCGCATCGCTCGAATCTCGGCGCCTTTCAGCGGTGTTGCTGGCAATCTTGTTACGACAGAGTCTGGAGCCCGCGGGTACGTCTCTGCTTCATAGTAAGTTGAGACCTATCATGCGAGAATGTGAAAACTGTTTGCCCCCTTTCTCTAAATAAAAGCATAATAATGGAACAGGCACTGATTTTCCTTTGGATATGTGATTTACAATGTGCTGGCTTCCGAATGTTTGACCATGGCTGTTAATGTTGGCCATTATGGTTTTCTTCAAACCCTATTTTGACAACCTTCATTCCATCAACCAACCTCTTCCATGTAGCTGTGCTTTCTTGATCCGCAGTTCCCATTGTGAGCGTTGGCATATGCCTGATGACAATCACCCCTGTCCTTGCTCGTTTCATGGCGACATTCAGCCTCCTCATGTCTTTCAGGAACCCACTCTCGCAGTTTTAATTGCACCGTACCGTTACGAATATGACAATATCCGCTTCGCGCCCCTGAAATCCATCGATGTTGCAGACCTCAACCAACTTGTGGCTCGAGAGCATTTGCTTAAATAGGTCGGCCTGGCGGGTATAGGGCGTCAGTACTGCAATGGAAGGCTTCGACGCTTCTGCTGATGACCATGATGATTTCGATCTTTCAACATGTTTGTTGAGGAGGTCGCAGACTTTGTCGCACAGCGCAGCCTGGCCTCTGTTGCACTTCGACTTCTGGCCTAGGTCCTCTGGGGTGGAGCAATCAATAAAGACCATGCGGTGATGATGCCAAATCTCATTTCCCTGGCGGCCATCATGGGGTTCGACACGGTGGTAGGAATCCTCTACCACCGACCAGGGGAACATGGACGGAAACATGTCTCTCTCATCTGCCTTGATGCCGGTGCGCAATTTTCCCTCATAAAACTCATCCGAGTCATATTGACACATATCGTCGTGCATTCGGTACTGCGTATCCAGCATCACCTTCTTCACCCCGCTGCTGTATCCCATGCTGGCCCCCCATAATCTCTCAAACAGTGATATATCGAAATTGAGAGACATTGCAAGCTGGCTCACTGTAGGTCGCAGCTGGACATGATCGCCAACCAAAACAGCCTTCCGGCATCCTTTGGTAAGTGGAACAAGAGACGCGGGCTCGGTCTGTTGCGAGGCCTCCTCAATGACGACTATGTCAAACTCTTCTTCCCGTAGGAGGCCTAGCCCGGCGCCTATGCAAGTTGTAATCACCAGCTGCGCGCGCTTGATCTTGTTTTTTGTCTTGCGCATGGCAGCGTGTGAGTCGTGGAGCTCCTGTCCTGCCATGGCGTCAAAGGTATACGCACGCAAATCTTCAGCGACTTTCCGTACCTAGTTCATATGCAGTTAGTGTACCTGAAATTCTCTCATAAACCTTACTGGATATTAAATTTCAACTCTTGTCTCTGTAGATATACGGATGGCGGAAATTCTGGGGTGGTCGTGGTCGTCGTCCTGGTCTGAAAGGTACCTTCTCATCACATTGTCTACTGCATTATGCGTCGGCGCGGTAACGAGAATGCGCGAATTTAGATGCCGACTCTGAAGCTCTCGTATTATCTCCATGATGGTGTGCGTTTTGCCTGTTCCTGGCGGGCCCCAGAGACATGTCAACGGATGCTTGGCCGCAGACTCGACAGCCTCATTCTGGCTCTGGTTCAGCGTCTTGTTTGAAACAAAACCCGGTCCGTCGTCCTCATCCTCATGCCCTGAAGAGATATTTCTGCAGTCTTTGATGCCAAGGATCAATCCGAAAATGCCACAAATGCTGTAGTACCCCTCGACATGCTCGTGAATGAAATCTGTGTTTTAGTTGTCGTTCCCTCCGAAGACGACGGCGTGCCGGTCTTGACCCATCTTGCTCATTGCCCCATGGTCTGTGAGGTCGTTTATCAGGCGTTGTCATATACTTGGGGTAGCCCCGGAACGATGGTCGAGATGGCTGTGAACGGTCAAAAAATGCTGTTTCGCAACAATCTCGAGCAGGCTCTCCGCACTATACGATAAAGCCGAGCACCAACGGCAATATGGGTTGACGCCATATGCATCGACCAGTCCAACACTGCAGAGCGCAACAGACAGGTTCCGCGAATGTTTGGCATTTACGATCGCGCGGTTTAAGTCGTATACTATGTGGGCGGGCATGACGAGAGCACCGACCAAGCTCTTGACTTCGTGCCGAACCTTGACAGGCCAGCCATAGGAATGAATGCAGACCGACAACATGACGTTGGGCAAGAAGGCAACAAGATCGGATCCGAGACTTACCCTAAGCTCTGCGCAGCTCTTTACAAGTTCCTTTGCCGCTCGTATTTCAAACGCATTTGGATTGTCCAAGAAGTGGCGATTTCAACGGAGCCTCTAATAGTCGTTGACAGCGGTAAAGCTGTCAGCTTCGGATCGCTCGATGCGTCTGCGTACAACCTGCAGGCCATGATTGCGTTCAACCCGGTTCTGAGAAGCCAGATGGCTGAAGCAGACCCCGAGCTGGAGCCGAAAGACTTATCCTACGAGCGCCTCATCTTTGTCCGGAAGCTGTTCTATTTCAGGCACCTCATGGCAGGCGGTGCCCCCTTGGAGCTGCTTCATCGCCCTGCGGTCAGACCAGGCAGCCCCGGTTTCCTGGAAGCAGCCGTTCTGACCAGAGACTTCGAGGCTACCGACGAGCGAGGCAAGATCTTCGCACTATGGAACTTGGCCAAGACAAAAATGGCCCAGAGTTCTCGTTGGACTATGGCAAGAGCTTTGAGGTGGTCTTTCTCGATTTCGCGACCGCATGGGCAAGGCAGCATGGTAGCCTCAACATCATTGCCGTTTCCGAACCTCACCGGAGCGCTACGTTTTACGAGAGTACGCCCTCATGGTGTCCTGATTGGGCAACGTCTTCCTCTACCAGTTGCATGGTTCGCCGGGAGAGAATACCGATGAGGCCTATGGTGCTTAGGGATGACCTGGACGGTGAACTGTACTCGGCGGGTGGCGGCGTCGCACAGCTTCGCAGTCCAAATGAGCTTTTCAGCTTTGACGGCCATGTTCTGCAATGCCGCGGTATCATATTGGATAGAATCGGCGAGATCATCGACAGCCCAGGCGAACTTCCACAAATTTTATGTTCCTACCCCCCTATCCCGATACCTTTCACAAGATTCAGGAGTGGTCATTCACCAACCATAAGATTTATGAGAACCAAGAACCCAGTCCTTACAAAGATCTGCTACAAGCAGCCGTCTCCATGTTCCATGGCGACGTGCCCTCTGCTTGGAAACTTCGGGGCGTTGATCCTGACAAGGTCGACAACATAGATAACCCCTCTGACGATGATAAGTATAAAACCGCATGGCACCGCTACGACTGCATGACCGAGAAATCACGCCATATTCCTAAGAACCGATCGCTTTCCGTTTACGAAAGGGGACCGTGGCTCGATGTCGTCCACGCGGTACTGCGTGGGAGGGTACTGTGCATCACAAAGAAGCGGTACATGGCCCTATTGCCCTCGCACGTTGCGGACAACGATTCCGGTAAGCCCTGGCTTCTGGCAATACTGGCGACTTGCTCGGTCCCGGTCCTCCTCCAGGAAGCCGGGATTTTGGGAGGCAAGACCACGTACAGGCTAGGAGGCGCATGCTTCGTTCAGGGGTGGATGGAAGGAGAAGTGCTCGAAAGGCCAGGGCTGACTCGGTCTCCGGCCGAGTTTTGGTTTACCGAGGAAGGGAAGAGCAATACTCTACGCATCATCTAGCTCGATCTTTTCTTAAAGGTCGTATTAGCGCTGAACCCTGACAGCACAGGTTTGCTTGGGTCAACTGTTTTGTCATGCTCCGCTGCAGTCACACTAGATTCAATGTATATGGACGGCTTCTCCTTCCCGTATTTCGTTGACAATCTTCCCGTTTGTTTGCCTCAAGTTTTTTTTTGGGGAGATTGGCATTGGGAAAAACTTGCAAGGGTCCTTCACGTAGACTTCGCGCATCACATACAAGCAGGATCACACGTCGGCCCGGACTGTATTGCCATAGTGCTAAAATCCAACTTATCCGGGGCTTCGCGTTCATTTTCATGAATTTCCAGATTTAATTTCCCGTACGACACATCAAAATTGTGCGACCGCCTCCTGTGTTGTCCTCGTGGGGGAATCCCTCGGCACCAGTACGTGGTTTCTACTAGTCTTTCTCGAGAGGCTTGGTTTCGGTCCCAGAACTAAGCAGTCGCAGTGCCTGTCTAAACTTAGGGTTTGGGATAATTCCTTCTCTAGAAAATAGTAATTACAAGGTCTCCAGTCAGGCCTACCAACTTTTCCGTGGCAACTAGACGGTTCAGTTGATGCTCAACCTCTCGTGTAATCTGTCACCACTCTGACGTTTGTGGTCGAAAAGGCAATCAACAGGGGGTGTATACCAAAAGAGAGCGTGCTTTGCTGATTTATGGCCAAAAGGAATAGAAATTCCTTCCATTGCTTTGTCCTTGAAAGGCGACAAGGCTATTGTGCTACTCAAGGCTAAGACCCATTCGTAACAGCATGTAGGAGCAGGTGCCCGGCAGCGACCACCGAACAGACAACAGGATCAAGCAATCGAACAAGTATTAACAGCGTTGTGGAACCTTGATGGAAATCTTTTAGGGTCCAGGATATAAAATGTCGTCTCTTTCCCGCCGTATGCTAGTCCTCGCCAGTCTATGAGACACTTCCCGAGAAGACGTGTTCATTAAACCATTGAATAAGATGCGCGCTGACTACCTTTTTTCTCTCCTAACCGCTCTTCCGGCGGTCGTGGTAAGCAGTCTCGTCCGACGGAGTTGAGCCACCTCACCACTGACGTCGTCTCAACTCTATAGGCCGCCACCCCCGCTGGCCTGCCCGCCGGTGTTCGCGAGTTCACTCCCACGTGGGAGTTCGAGCCCTTCCCGGGGCAGACGGTCGTCCTGAACGGGACCATCCAGCAGGTACTCGCGGAGCTCGCGCAGATCAACCCAGACTACTCGCCCTTCGCCCCGGCCCTGGCCGCTCACGCGATGACCCAGGAAGGGCGCGAGCAGGCCAAGCTGTTCCCGACGGACAAGGTCCTCTGCCAGAAAGACGGCTGGGAAAACGTGGACTACAGCCAGGCCGACGTCGGAATACACTACCTCAGGACGGTGAAGGGCCGGCCCAGGCTCGACCCGGGTCCCGCCAACTGTGGCCGGGTCAGCTGCGGCTATGAGGCTGCCATCTGGTTTTGCAACGACGTGAGTTTTGTCGGATACGCAAGAAGAAAAGGCCTTGCGGGAAAATGCAGAAAGACTCCAGGGAAAGGTGGAAAGGGAGGCTGACCCGTGTTGCGGCGCAGAACACCCATGAGATCACCATCAACAGCTTTGCTCAGATCGCCGACATGGTGGACGTTATCGAGTGGTACTGCACCACCCGTTGGCGTCACCAATACCACGGCCAGGCTTTCCATCCGACCGACAACTGGAACGTCTACATCCATAGAGACACCTGCTAGGCTAGCCATGTTTCTCGAAATGGCTGACGGGATCGGAGCTCGAAAACACGACAGCATTGGCGATTCGCACTATAGTCTACATCGAAGATTATTCAAGGGTCCCACATGTCAATGGAAAGGGTTGGTGACTGAGTGGTCTTCGAGGGGCCGGGTTGGCAATTGCACATTTTCTTTCTTTGGACATCCGTACGATCCGAGACTGCTTCTGGACCTTTTGTACAAGTCGCTCAGCTTAGTATGCAGCTGCTGGATATAATTCTGAGAATACATGGTTAGGTTTTTGAACAAACAGTACTATCTGGCGGACATGGAACGACGCATCAAATCTATTCCCTTGGAACTCTAGTCAAGGCGGATCACTCACCATACCTAAAAGTTGACAGAGACTAATGACCTGGTCATGAAAAACTCATTGTTTATGACTTTTCGGAAATGCGGTTGACACCATCAATGCTCACAGACGGTCCAATAATCCGTTTGGTGGTCAAGCGAGTTCACAGCCCCCGTCCTCTCTGCCATGAGTTCCTCTCTAATCTTCTTGGCCTGCTCGAGGCTGATCGGGAAGCCCAAGTGATCGAAAACCATGTTGGTAAGTTCGGAGGGTAAGGGCCCTAAGGGACTATCAGGCATCCAGCCCTCTTCCCACCAACCCCACTACTGCGGCGGCACGTTCGCCGTGCTGATGATCGGGACGGCGGGGTCTACCAAGAACAGCGCCAGGATCTTGCGGTGTCCCGGCTTTGTCTTGTCGACCAGCTCGAACGCGCCACGCAGTGCTCGTACACATTCGGAAACGCCAACAATCGGTCCTCGCGCGTCAGCACACTGCCGAGGTCCTGGGTAATACTCCCTCTACTGTCGATCTTGAAGGTGCGATCGAGGGAGTCGAATTCGTTGGGCTCGTACATCAGCTCTGTTTCGCCCGAATGCACAAACTTCTCCTTGTTGGCATTGGTGCGAAATGCAAGGCGATTCTCCGTGACATTATCCTCATCGTAGTAGTACCGCCGTGGCACAGATGTGCTCGTGAAGTTGGCCCTCAATGTGCCATGACCCTCCGTCATACATAAGTGGGCTTTTCGGGCGTGAGCTGGATATTTGCGAGCTTGACTATCACCTGGATGCGATCGGCATCATCGAGGAGGCCTCCCTCAAGGTTGACATCTTTGGGCTGGAGGCGCATAGGGCAGATATCAGGGACGCTAGGCATCTTGATTGGATGGGTTCTTTCAAACCAGATTTTGTCACTTTGCCAGGTCAGCGAGGGTTGGTTCTTTATGCGTTCGTCCCAGTAGTCATACATATTGCGCTCGTCCTCGTCCGGCTCCAATGGTCGGTTTTCTTGAGAGCAAAAGTCGGTGCATCCGGCCTGACAGTCTGCGCCGACTTCTTTGCAACGGATGCGGAGAAGCTTAAAGTCTTTGTGCCACCTGTAGATGAAATCCCACAGGGGGAGTGATTTTTCAATGACCTTCTCATTCGTGACGTAGAGGCCTGCATGGTGCTTTGGGTGAAGGTTGTTAATATAGCTGGTGATAGCCGGCTTACCATCTTGAATGTCAACCTCGCACGGGAGCCACTGAAACTTATTCGAAAATAGACCCTCTTTGAGCATGTAACGATGCTCATACTCGATCCCTGGAGCATGTGCCGGCATGGTTTGTCCCGTGCCGCATGTTTTGATAGAGTCTTGAAGAGAGATGCGTTTGTCAGGAACGATACGAGAAACACCGTAGACAAAGGGGGTAGAGGGATGGGTGGACCAGATCCAGGACTTTGCCGTCGCTTCCTGGGTGCCAGTCCTCGGCGTGTCGTTGAACGTTTTCGAGTATTTGCGACTCCCTTTTTCAGTTCCTCTTTGGATTCCAGGGGAATGACGTTGTCGGCCTTGACGACTGCGGGGGTGACATCGTAAACGGGGACAAGCCCAGTAGCTTCGTAGGGCATGGCTTTTTCACGGAGCTCGGCAAGACACTGAAATATGCGTCAGCATGACATTAGGAGAAGTGATAGGCGTCGAGCGAGCGAAGAAACTGACCCAAGCGAACATGGCGTCATTGAAATGAGCATACTCGAGGTCGACGGCTCTCCAGTCAACGGCCATGACTTCGGTCTTTCACTTGGAGACGATATCCTGGTCGAAGACCTTGACATGCCAGTCGGGCTTGTTGGTGATGTGCTCAATGAACCAGAGCATGGCAAGCTCCAAATAAGTCAGCGTCGAGGCGCTCCAGTCTTGCGTGGCATTCGGGAAGCTGCCGGGTGTCGTAGCTCTCAAGTTTCTGCCAAAGCCTGGACGTATGAGAGGCCCGATCACGCCGTCATCTTTTTTGACAGTTAGTCAGAGGTCAACGACAAGCGTTTGATGGAATTGGATCGACTCACGAAGGGATAGAAGCTATATTCCATGACGTAATCATGGTGATCACGATCTAGGTCGACGGAGAAATTGCAGAGATCGCAATACTTCTGAGTACAAATTGACTTTTGCAGGCTGACGTGGTTAAGAATCAACCGAATCACTGCTTCGAGTACCTCTTTCCCAAACTGTCCCTTGAGCCACTCGGCAGCACGAGAGAGAGTGGGCGTCACGTCGTCAAAGGAGTGAATCCATTTGCGAAAGGCTAGCCTTTGCGGAACGGTAAGTGTGCCGGACATGTCGGCTCGGTTAGGTAATGTGACGGTAGGTTAGCCCAATATGAAGAGGGAGGGACGAATATAGTCGACGGAAGTGCAGTACAGTGTCTGAAGAAACCGATTCAAATCGTCTTAGCCGGGGGAAGTTCAAGAGCCCGTGTATTGCGATGCATTTGCCATGCCAGAGAGCAAACAAGAAAGACGTGCGGCGGTGCGGAAGGTTGGAGATGGATTTATTGTCTCGGCCCGCATCTGCCTTCTTGGGCCAAACGAAAGCGCAGCTTGTACAGTATCTCTATCCCAAGGCTGGCTCGACGGTTGAGTTCAAACTCAACATACCCGGATACCTGCCTCTATGGTGTGTATTTCTGCCGGCTGTCTGCCAGCGGGTGGATCTAATGCTCACCGATTCTTCCCTCGCACCATGGGAGGTAATATTTAGGTAGCGTATTGAGTAGTGTATGCCGCAATCCACCCAAGGTACTTGGATAATCTTGTACACATTATCTCGGCGTCAATTTGAGAGCGACGCGAAGCAGTTGTAAGAAAGAAGGGAACGATGCACCCACTGTATGCGGTGATGCTGTGCGCGTAGCAACGGACCATCGACCGAATCCCGACATCACCGAAGTCCTTTAACAACCGCTCAGGTCCCGTGTTCGGTTTCTGCGAGCCGGGAGAAAGTCCGGCGTGATGATTAGACGGATTGATAAGATAATCAACCCGACAGGTGGATACTTTGAGGGTCGCCGAGTTCTCAGGCCCTAAGGTCACTTACGCCTTGCACAACATTCATTCATGGGTGCGGTGCGGTTGTGCGAATCACATGGATGTTGGTTGACGACCTATTGCCTGCCTGTCATTTACGCCACCAGTCAGCAAGCATCGCCTAGATTCGACTAATGGCGTGTCGGTGACGAGCCTCACTCAACGCATTATGAGCCAATGGTTGTAGTTACAGTATCTAAGTAAGTAGGTAGGTAGATATGTGTATGTATATGTGACATGTAGATATGTAGGCAGGGTATGTAACTAGGATGCATACCTACGTATCGAGGTATGATTAGTTACCTAGGTACCAAGTGCGAGTGTGCGCTTCAAAATTTTGATCTGATAACAGGCAAATCCGGGGGCATTGGACGTTAATTCCCCACCAAATCCGCCCGCCGCACTTGCCGAATCACATTAAGCCGAGGTCCTTCAGAAGGTTTCGCTTTGCCGCGACACCACCAACCATATCACTACCGAGTACCGGTGCTACACACAGCCAGCCACTAGAGCGCTAGGCCCCAAGCCCCGGCCGGCCGCCGGCAGCAGCGCCATGTCATGTCCGCACCCTGTGACTTCAGTGCTTCAGCTCATCCCACAAGCTTTCCCTGGTTGGCGCCCAATCCACCTCGGCCGCCGCATGAACACGGCTAATTGAGCAACGGTCTGAACCTCGTGCTTGCTTGCTTGCAGCTGCCAGCACAGCTTTGCTTGCTCTTGGCCTTCTTCTCTTCCCATTCATATGTCCATCCATCCACCCTTTTTCCATCATACCGCTCTTGAAAGGGGGTCATTTCTCTTCCTTTGTTTCTCCATCACGACATCGTACATACTCCTCGAGGCAAAACGGCCCACCCCCCGACTCGTCCGCCGATCCTCGGGATAACGCTTTACCACCGACACCGAGCTCGAACAAATCCACCCCCCTTTCGTCCCCAGACCTGTCCCGCAGACACAGGCCCTCGATAGTCCCGAGCTCCTGATTTCTTCTTCCTTACTCTTCCCCTCCCGCCATCACAAAACACCCAACGCACCACAGACCCCGCGCGCCCGCCATGTCCACAGAAACAGCCGACCAGGCGCCCGCCGTCTCCGACCTTCCCTCCGGCGACCCCGTTCCGGCACCCGTCGCTCCTCCCGCCCCCGTCGCCGCTTCGTCTTCGCCGATGCCCGCCGGCGGCCCGAGACAGAGGAAGCACCCCCTCGGCCAGGCCCTCGCCGCCCTCTCCCTCCGCAACGTCGACGACTTCGTCGCCCACCTGAGCCGCTGCTTCCAGACGCCCTCGGGCATCGACACCGTCCTCCTCTTCCTCTGCTACACGTCGCGCTTCGCTGCCTCCGCCCTCGACGCCCTCAGCGCCTCCGCCCTCCGCCGCTCCGCCCGCCGCCTCGTCGCCCTCGCTCTCGCCCTGCCCCCCGACGCCACCATCTTCCTCTCCAAGGCCCCGCCCACCGCCGCCGCCGCCTCCTTGGGCATCCGCGTCGCCGCTCGCCTCCGAGCCCTCGCCAGCCTCCTCAGCGAGGCCCGCACCATCATGCGGCTGTGGTCCCTGCTGCCGCTGTACCTCTGGCTGCGCCGCCTGATGACGACGCCCACGAGGCCCCCTGCCGACGATACCGAGGAGGAAAAGGGGGCGGCGGCGGCGCAGGACCCGTCCGCCGCGGCGCTCGACAGGGCCATCTCCTGGCTGCAGGTGACGGCGTGCCTGCTGCTGCAGTCGCTCGAGACGTCGTCCTACCTCGCCTCCAAGGGCGTGCTGCCGCTGACGCCGGCCCAGCAGGGAAAGGCGGCGCGGTGGAGCGTGCGGTTCTGGTCCGTCTTCGTCGGCAGCGAGCTGGGCCGGCTCGCCGTCGAGGCGCTGCGCCGGCGGAGCGCCGTGAGCAGCGGCCGCGAGGACGTCGCCAGCAGCGAGTACAGGGAGTGGTCCGAGGCCTGGACGCGCACCCTCGCGCGGCAGCTGTCATGGTTCCCGCTTACGGTGCACTGGAGCATGGACAGGGGGTTCGTTCCGGAGATGGGCATCGGCCTGCTGGGCAGTATCCCTGGCATCGTGCAGATGCGCCAGCTGTGGAAGGAGACTGCCTGAGAAGAACCGGAGAAGAGGCTGGGCCTACCTGGGTCTGGGGAGGGGGCCTAAAGAATAACGATGGGGGACGGCACGCAAGCGCCTCTGGTCGCATAAAATTGGAAAATGAGAAACGCCAGAACGAGCGGTAAAAACTGGCCAGCATATAACAGCGACCAAAGAGAGTACGGCTGTTAGAGATAGAGAGAGAGAGAGCTCGAATGTTGCGAGATTTCGGGAGACCATCCCGCAGGGAGTTCAGATGCGAATTTCGTATTTCCAGTGTTCATGATACAAATAGACGTCGATACCTTTCAAGCCACACACAAATGACCCATGCCGCTATCCCAGGGCATCATTTGCCCCCCAAACGCCGAACCGATACACCCCCCTCCCCCGTCTACGCGACCCGGAACTACAAAATCACATGCGCATCCTCCTCACCTCCTCCATGGTCCAGTACCGCCTCATGTTCTCGGCTCCGAGCGTGGCGACCTCTTGGTCGAGGTGGGTCCACAGCACGGCGCCCCAGGCGTCCATCTTGTCGCGCAGGACGCCGAGCTCGAGGTCCGTCTCGCCCTTGCGGCACCGGGCGAGGTAGTCCTCGAAGCCGTCGAGCCCGTCGTGGATCTCCTTGTGCTGGCGCAGCAGCTCGGCGCTGCCGTCGCCGCGGAACTCGGGCATGCGCCGCGCGAGCATGGGGAACACGTGCACCTCCTCGATGCGGTGGTGCGCCGTCAGGTGCTGCGCGAACTCGAGGCCCGCGTCGATGAACTGCTTGAGCGTCATGTTGCGCGGGCGCCCGCCGGTGGTGGCGGCGTCGTGGAGCAGCGTCCACACCTGGCGGAAGTAGCTGTGCTGCAGGGTGCTCGTTAGTCAAGTGCGTCCCCGACTAGAGGTCTCGGCGATGCTTTCTATGAAGACTGGCGATGAGGCGGGGTGGGAGAGGGGGAGGGGAGTAGGCAATAGAAGGGGGTGGGGCAGACAAGGGGCGCATCGTGGGCAGAAAGAATGAGCATCAACGTCGGGATAAGGGTGCATTTCTTACAAAGCGATCCATCTTTTCCGCCATATGGTTATATACCCTGAACTCGGCCGACGTCAGAGGCGGCAACTCGGGCTGTGCCGGAGCAGCCTGCTCCGTCGATGGAGCAGCGGCGGCGGCGGCTGCCGCCTGGGGCTCTTCGGCGGCGCTATCAGACATGGCGCCGAATCTGCGAATGCTTGAAGGTATGACGCTTGCGAAGCGGCAGGGTGTGACAGTAGCTCTTTGTATGCGCCGGGACGCGATGCGTGCAGAAGAACGTCCGAGGTTGAGGGGAAGTGCGCGAGTGTTCTGGGGAAGAATTCTCAAGACAGAGGCTACCGTCCTCATGTTCTGTGGGAAAAGAGGAAAGGGGAAGAAATGTAGGGAGAAGAAGACTCTGCCGTCTTTGTTAATTTACTTATTTATTTCTTCTTCTCTCTTATCTTCGGAAATCCATCAGAGACCTGCGTGGGATACGCCTGGCTCAAGAGTTTTTCATCCCGGCTGACACCTTGTAGCTTACACGTCCGCGCGGGCCGTCGCCCCTCCTTCCTTCAGCATCGATCAAGAAATGTGCTTCCCTGTCGCCCGCGGCGGGTAGACTAAACTGTTTTCGTATAGGTCGCCGCTGAAAGAGGCAACGAGCGCTCCGGTAAGTAAAGTACACCGCGCGGCGGGATGTGGTTTTTTTTTTTTGTGCCGACAAGATGCGGAATGAGTTTGTGCAACTTAGAGTTGAAGAAAATTCCAACCTTGCTATTCTATCTGGACCACCTACGGACTACAGTAGCTATTACCTGGTCATCAATACGCAGTGGAATTAGACTACTCGTGCCCAAACTTGATGCTGATGCAGTCGTGCCTGTCCATTAACATATCGGTCGAAAATTTGAAAATTTGCTTTTGCCCTCATCAGATTGGTTAAGTGGTGTCCACGTCCCCCCCTTCTATCCTTACTCAGATCTTTGAAATCCCCCCAACTGGCACCACATCGCGACTCGCTTGTTCTGTTCTGTGTCGGGGCGAACCCACAACACGGCGCCACAGGGATGCGGCGGCTTGCCTTCTTCCTCCTGCGTCTTCCCATCGGTTTCTCCTGCGAGCAGCAACACGTCGCGATACCGACCCGGAGACATGCAGAGCCGATCCGGGTGCCCACTCGGGCCCTCTGTCAAAATCAGAAACAACGACAGTAATTTCTGCTCGCGTGCTAAGTAGCCCGGATTGAGTGTTCAGTCTAGAAGTAATCTAAGGAAAAGATTCTAAATGGAGGGGAGGAATTACAATGAAGCGCTTCTTCCTACCATCAGATGCCTCAACACAAAAAAAAAGATGATTGGCAAGTACCACAAAATGCGCAGAGTACCTACCTACTGCGGGAGTTTCAAAGGTAGCAAGGCTCAAAAAGTGCAAAAGAAATAACCCGAAGAGTGGCTGTGCCAATCGCGGTGAGGATTTGAGCCTCACGCGGGGGTCGAACCCGCAACCTTGAGATTAAGAGTCTCACGCTCTACCGATTGAGCTAGCAAGGCGGGTTACCGAGCTGATCCGAGAACCAGCTGTTGTTGAGCTCGAAACGCCGTTGCGTCATTTAACAAGGAAGAAGGCCATAGTTGTGAAGAGATTTCTCTCCTAAGCAGTAATACCTAGCGAGGCGGGTTCCAATTGAGTGGATCTTGGGGGAGGGGGGGGGTTTCCGATGTTAAGGGCAGCAGACAGCAACTAGTCCAAAAAGCCTGAGGGGTCATGCATCCTCTAGAAAATTGTTTGGATGGAACGCGAGAGCAAGCCTGTATATATCTGTATATATGCTCTTAACATAGTTTCCGGAGATTTTCTGCCTTCTTGCTGCGCAGCTGCGTGCGTGGCTGTGTAGTGTAGTCCACTTGGTGCGAGAAACATGCCTATCTGTATAGTGAGACATTGGGGCGAGGTCACCTCACTTCTTCAACGCAGTGCCGAGGACCACCCTCCACGCGCACACATTTCTAAACGACCAGTGCTCACCCGTGATGGATGGGGCTTCGACACTCCAAAAAGACACCTCCCCTGAAGACACCTTGGAAGAAGCATTTAATCCTAGCGCAACAGCCGACAGGAATTCCTCGCTCGCAAATATTTGCATCCATTTGAGCCATCATCACCGTCACGGGTAGTCGGTGGATCAGGGACATGCGAGTCGCAGCCGCTAAATCGTGACATTCGTACACTCTCGGCATCATGGACAAGTCGTAACTCTTATCAGCTTCTATTCCCTGAAGCTACAAACACCTAACCAGCCAAGGCCCTGTCTCTTCTGAACCTCGCGGCCGGTATTTTGAGATTAAGCAACCAACCCTAATGCAGATACAAAGCGTGAAACCTCCAGACCGTTGATCGCCCGTCCCGTTCTTCATCCTTCCCGCCTGCTCTAACCACGGACCGCGGCACCCAACGCACCGCCCGTGAACTGGGTACCACCGGCCTGCCGTTGGGGGTTACCGCCCGTCCTCGCGCCGCCCCGGTTGCCGCCTCTCGCACCGCCGCGACCTCCGCGGCCGCCGCGGCCGCCCTGCCTCTCGAACGCGTTGGCCGAGCCCTGGGTGCGCTGCTCCAGTGTCCGCTCGTTGGTCTCGATGAGCGCGCTCGCCTTGTCTGAGAGAGTGAGGGCGAGGCTCTGCAAGCGGCTGAGCTCGACGCCCTTGCGGAAGATGACAGTCGATGTGACCTGGTCGAGGGATGCAGCGAGCTCCTCGTGGCTGATCATCTTGCTGACGATGGCAAGCACCTTACTGGCCTCCAGCTCGAACATGTCGCTGAGCGTCTCCACAGCGAGGGTGTCGTAGAAGGGGGCGTACGTGAAGAGGTACGTGCGCAGGCCCTCCTCTTGGATCTGCTTGGAGAGCATCGTCTTGATGTCCTCCGTGTTGGGCATGAGATCCCAGATCTTGATGCTGTGGATGAAGCTGGTCGACTTCTTCCACTCGCCGGCCGCCAGAGCTTTGGAAGCCTGCATGACGTGGTCTCTTGTGTTCTCGGGAGGGCCCGTGAAGATCTGGCGCTCGTGGTACTCGAGCATGCGGCGGTACGTCTTGCTGATGACGCGCTTCTTCACGTCGGGCGAGGAGCCCGTCTGGGCGAGCAGGGGGATCTCCAACAACATGCTGCACGTCAGGTAGACGCACTCGAGGAGTTCAAGGTTGATGTGCATGTGAAAGGGGAGCTGGCGCTGCTTCTCCAGCTTCTCCTGCTCGGGCGACACCTGGCTGTATCTCTGGATCATGACACCCTGAGCGAGCAGCTCCTTCTGGCGACCGCTGCCGCAGATCTCCTGCAGAGTGTTCTGGGCGTCGTAGACGAGACCCTGGCGGAAGGCGCAGAGACCAACCTGGACGAGGGTACGGTTGTAGAGAATCTGGGAGAGGACGTCGAAATTGGGGATGTTCTCTTGCAGATGGGACATGAGCATCATGTCACGAGCCTTGTAGTACTCGTCGTGGAGGGCAAGGAAGTAGACCTGGCAGAGCATGGCGCGAGCGCGGAGAATGCCCTCGGCGTGGGTGAAGAGGTAGTTGCAGAGAACGTTGACGAGGTTGCTGGC
Source organism: Colletotrichum somersetense (assembly GCA_030867255.1). Lineage (NCBI taxonomy): Eukaryota > Fungi > Ascomycota > Sordariomycetes > Glomerellales > Glomerellaceae > Colletotrichum > Colletotrichum somersetense. The sequence goes on from MU843531.1 coordinate 153,326, forward strand.
ATCCTGAGCCTGGTCGCGCGGGGTAATGACGGACTCGACATCCGAGGGGACGTTCTTCCAGCAGTTGTCCTCGAGGATCTTAACGACCTGTGCGGGCTGCAAAGACGGTTAGAAACAAGTTTACACTACCATGACATGCCATCACTAACCTTGAAGTAAACGTGCTCGAGGCGGCGAGTCACGATACGGTTGATGCTCTCCTGAGGGATGTCGAGCTCGGCGTCCTTGCGGAGGTACTCGTAATACAGCATGCCGCGGACGACTGTGTTGTAAAGGGCAGCCTCGTCGGTGAGGCGGTCGATGTACTCAGAGGTGTGGGGGTCGATGTTTTGGAGGGAGCGGGTAAGCTCGTCATCCAGACGCTCCACGTAGGAGACGATGCTTCCAGGGACCTTGATGTACTTCTGGTCCTTCTCCAACACGGGAGGCTTCTCGTCGTCATCCCACTCCTCGGCGTTCTCTACAACGACGTAGTCCTTGTTCTTCTCGAGGACCTCAAGGAGCTGGTTGAGCTCCCTCTCGGCGGCCTTCCAGTGCTCAATGGGCATGTAAGAGGCACCGCCGGTGCCCAGGTCGAAGCGGGTAGACACGAGCGTGAGGAGAACGCGGATCTTCTGGTAGGGGGTGTTGGCAATCTCGTTGAGCTTCTCCATGATCTTGATCTGCTCCGGCTTGTCGGTGTTCTTCTTTCCGCGAGTCTCCATAATGCTGCGCAGGTGCTTGAAGATGCTCTCAGGGGTGAACTGCAGGGTGCGGCCGCCCTTTCCGACGGTGGCGAAGCCCTCGTCGTCCTCGGCGGTCTCCTCGACCGGCTCGCGGTGCCGGTCAGACTTCTTGGGCTTGGGAGCGGGCTTCTCCTCCTCTTCCTCGGACTCCATGAAGGCATCATTGTCTGCGCGGTAGGCGTCGACCTGAGTCTGGTAGTCCTTGACGATCTTCTTGATCTTCTGCTTGACGGCGTTCAATCCACGGGCAGTGGTCGCGTTCATCTTCTTGGGTGTGACCTTCTGCTTCGAAACAGCCTCGTTCATGTAGTCCTCAAGCTCGGCAATCGTCTTGATGTAGGCCTTGGGGGTCTTGCCGCCCTCCTGGAGTTTCACGACCTGACGGTTGAGCTTGTCGAACTCTGTGAATTGTCAGCGCACAGTCGGATGTCCCACGACATGTCAGAGCATCTTACCTGTGGAGATGGAAGCCCAGTCACCGATCTTGCGGCCGTTATCGATGAGCTTGATGGTCGCCTCAAGTTCCTCGGTGCGCTTGTCCTTGGCACTCTTGACCTTTACCCGCTCCTCGTCCTCGGAATCCTCGCTCTCCGAAGAGACATCGCGAAGGAAACGCGAGGCACCGGCCTTCTTTCCACCATCACTGTCGTCGGAATCGGAGTCGGAGTCATCCTCGTCCTCCTCCTCCTCCTCGTCAGAGTCTTCCTCCTGGTCCTTCTCCTCCTCCTCCTCCTCCTCCTCCTCGGAGTAGAGCTCCTCCTCGTCGGACGACGAGTCGGTGGAGCTGTCGTCTCCGCCGCGGAAAAAACGAGACATATTGGCGATCGCTTTCGGTTCGTTCAGACGGACGATTTGGCTGGTGCGACTGGGGAAGCGCGGGGTCGACGGCAGTTGGATTTTGTCGTCAAACTGGTCACGGCGGCGGGGGTGATATTGTGGTGATCAAGAAATTTCAATTTGGTGGGGGGTGGATTTGGCCCTTAGCGAACGACAGCTGGCAAGCCCAGTCATTCACAGGTGGCAGCGGGGGGG